>JAPPVO010003175.1:0-33573 GCA_030407325.1 Camellia japonica
TCTTGCTTATCGAGTTGTCGTTTTGTTTGCTGAGATGTCTTGTTTATCGAGTTGTTAAGTTTTGTCGAGCTGTCGAGTTTCGTGCATTGAGTTGTTACTTTTGTTTAATCAATTTTGTTGTGCCTTACTTATCGAGTTATCAACTTTGTTGTGTTTTTCTTATCGAGTTGTAAACTTGCTAAGGTTTTGTTATTTCTTAGTAAGTTAGGTTGTTTAGTTTGTTGCGTCGGTTCACTACCTGACTTGGCAAATACACAATGCACATTTCCATTCAATCTCATTTTGGTGCAAAATGATGCGATGCGATGCTAAGAACATAAAATACAACACTTTTTCAAAAGCTGTTTCATTCCATCATGCTTCCTTTGTTACAACATTTTTTACAACAAGGGTACAAGTTTTACAAAAAATAAAACTGCCTAACAATGTACAATGTGCTACAACTACTTGTAAAAAGGTAAATAAAGCAGGGAACAACTGCATCAATGCTCTCAGGAGCAAGAATGAGAGGCCCTCTTCATCTTCTTCTGCGGAACAGCCTCTGCACCATTATCACCATCATCTGAGTCGGGGCTGCCATCCTCGGAACCCTCCTCAGCCTCATCTCCACTACCGGAACCGGGATCAGAGCCACCCTCTCTGTCAGCAGATGTCTCTGACTGGGGATCTGCAGCCTCCTCCTCCTTGCTGGACTCCTCCTCTATGATGTGCGCCCTGCGTCCGCCTCGTCCGCGAGACGACTCCCCTCTCCCAGCTCCTCGAGAAGGCCTAGATGGCCCAGCTCCTCGGGAAGGCCCAAGTGGCCCGGCCTGTGGCTCGGTATATATCGAAAGCATCTGAAAAGGAAGAGTGTAATTTGGACGCATCAGCTCAAATATGTATATCAGATGCAGATACAAGGAAGCTACATGAAATGGGCGCATACAGGTACAGTACGTAAATGTGGTGTGTGTCAGATGTGCTCAACACAGGCAGCCTATCAATGCAATGAAATGTTCAAGATCAGCATGTCATCAAGAGTATGAAAAATGCAAGAAAACTAACGGATACCTGGGCACCCATTATGGACAACTGCGCCTCTCTCCGCAGGACCATGCCCTCAAGTGAGGCTACCATCCCGAGCACCTCGTCCATGTACTCCCTGGGTGGCTGCAGATACAAGCTCAAGTCATCAATGAATAAACAAACACCAAAGTATCTGAGTGATAAACGGAAAACAGTGGAACATACCAGTGGTGAGTCAGGGTCACTGACATATCGGTGGTCAGGCATAGGAGGCTCTATCGAATCGGGAGGAAGTCCCATATCGCCATCCCATCAACTCAGTTGGCATATCTGGCCATCCAGGATGATGATGAGTCGGAGGAATCGGGAGAACCAATCCACCCCCGCCTCTAGATGTGCCAGCCCTGCTGGTGGAAGGGACATCTGCAGTCTGAGCCCGGCTCGATGAGGGCATACTAGCAGACCTCCTCGTCGGGTACGGACTCTCGTCAGTGGAGGCATCAAGTACATGTGACGGTAGGTTGCGTACTCCCCCTACTCCAAATGTAGTAATGCGTCGGTACCTTGCATAGCACTGACAACATCCTGGGGAAGGAGCCTATCAGCGGTCCGCATATCGTCTGGAGGTGGTGAAGGGATGTCCTGAGCAGGGTAGCCCCATACCTGGCGCAAGAAGCGATCCCCCAAAAACCAGGCCCTACCAACTGGCCCCTTGAACAGGATCCTATACCGAGAGGCTCCCCATGCTCCGGCAAACTGAAATCGGAGGTCTCTGCCTAAAGGCGCCTAGGGCTGCCACGAGATCTGCGGAACCGATGCATAAGCTGGTCAGAAATTGTGAATGTGCAAGATAAATCAAAGATCAGAAACATGAAGAACTGAGAGTTCTGAAATACCTCTGACGGCCGCACTGTATCAAAGTACTGCCGCAGGTAGAGGAAAGACTCCCGAGGTCTCGGCCGGTACTGGCCCTCGAATACAAGTGAGAAAGGGGTCGTGAGGGGCACCTCCACCTCAAGCTCCGGGGCTAGGGTCGGGAAGTATGCGTAGACCCATAGCTATGGAAAACAAAGCAGTAGCCATCAGAATACAGCATGCTGAGTGCAGAATGTAAATACAAACTGCTGAGAGCAAAGTGCAAGGTACAGAATGTAAAGTGCGCCGTGAGTGCAATGTACAAATAATAAAAAGCAGAAATGTAAATCAAGAGGAAATAAAGTACCTCCCAGGCCCTCCAATAGCCGCCAACCATGTTCCCCCGTCCGCGGGAGGTCGCGCTCATATAGCAATAGAGAGTAGCCAGGCTGGCGCCACCCTAATCATATCGGCCGACCTGTGATAGGTCCACTAGAGCACTCAACAGATAGAGCCCGACAGTGTTCCCCCTATCGGCGAACAGAGTGGTCCCAAAGAGGAACATCAGAAATCCGCGAGTGTACTGTGCTACCTCCTCAGGAGTCTCAGGCTCCATCTCCACCCTTCTGAAATGTGAAAAAAACCAAGTATATCGGACTCTGCCCGAAGATCTATCAACTGGTGGCGAGCTCCCAATAAGTAGATCCAGGCGGCCTCCCACTGGCCCATGTCCTCGTCATATGGGATCGCCCAGCCTCCCACATCGAGGCCTGTCAATACAACAAAGTCAAACGGGGTCATAATCATATCCCCGGTAGCAGAGAAATGGAAAGAGTTGGTGGTGTCCTACCATCTCTCTACCAAGGCACCCATCAGCGTCCTACTAGCAGGACAGCGAGATATCCCAGTGCAAAAGGGCCTAAACCCTGCCACGTCAACCAAATCCCGGACAGCCTCCGGGAGCTCTGCGTACCACTCTCTCGCCGCGATGGAGCCATATCCTCGCGCAGTACGAGAAGTCACCTGCATTCAGGATGAACACATGTATTCAGTTTCAGAATGAAATGTATAAGCTGCGTGCAAATGAAATGAATAGGCTGCGTGCAAATGAAATGTATGAGCTGTGTGCAAAATCAAATCAGATACAGAATCTGGGCTGCGTGTTCAGATTTCAAAGTATGGGCTGTGTGTTCATCTCAAGTGCTTGAACCGCGTGTTCAACTCTCAATCAGTGGGCTGTGTGTTCATCTCAAAGTTCGAGCTATGTGTTCAACATCAACGTCAAGTATTTGAGCTGTGTGTTCAGATTTCAAAATCAGTGAGCTGTGTGTTCAACTCTTAACCAGTGTGTGCTGTGTGTTCACTTTAAAATTTGGACTGCGTGTTCAGAAATTCAACAGTTTGGGCTGCATGTTCAACTTTCAATAAGTGTGTGCTGCGTGTTCACAATCAAATATGAGCTGCGTGTTCATCATCAAAGTTTGGGCTACGTGTTCAACTTTCAACAAGTGTGTGTTGCGTGTTCACAATCAAATATGGGCTGCGTGTTCATCATCAAAGTTTGGGCTGCGTGTTCAACTTTCAACAAGTGTGTGCTGCGTGTTCACAATCAAATATGGTCTGCGTGTTCATCATCAAAGCTTGGGCTGCGTGTTCAACTCTCAATCAGTGTGTGCTGTGTGTTCACCCCAACAACGAGCCGTCTGTTCAGAATTCAAGTGCTTGGGCTGTGTGTTCAACTCTCAATCAGTGTGTGCTGTGTGTTCACCCCAACAACGGGCTGTGTGTTCATCATCAAAGTTTGGGCTGCGTGCTTAACTCTCAACAAGTGTGTGCTACGTATTCACCTTCAATTCGGGCTGTGTGTTCAGAAATTCAGAGTTTGGGCTGCGTGTTCTACTCTCAACAAGTGTGTGCTGTGTGTTCACAATCAATTTATGGGCTGCGTGTTCAGAAATTCAAGTAATTGAACTGTGTGTTCAAGATGCAAACAGAATACGGTATTATAGCCTCAACATTCTAAACAAGCTATGTACTCGAATGAGCAGATAAACATAGCAAAAGCACGAAATGCACGGAAAATACAGGATACATTGCAGAAAATGTAAAAGTGAAGCAAATACCTCTCGTTCCTGATGGGAGAGATGGGACTCCGGCTCTCGCAAAAGTAGATCCACGGGCGCTCGCTCGTCGAAATCAGTAAAATGATAGAAAACAGCCTGCGGGAGAATATGTGTCGGAGGGACGTACCTCTCGAGTATGAATGGTCGGACCCTCGGAGGCAGAGCCATAATATCGGGATCATCTCCGGCACCCGGAGGACCTCCACCATGAGGGAAATGACCAGCCATTTCGAAAAATCTGCAAAAAAGGAGCAAAAACGAGCAAAATGAGCCAAAATTGGAAAAAAGTCAACAAAAGTCAACTCTCGGAAAATGAAAAAGTCAACAAAAGTCAACTCCCGAGAAAATCTTCCAAATATTGAGACAAACTCACCTCAAGTGGCGGAAATGAGAAAAGAAGCTCCGAAATCAAAATTTAATCGGTTCAAAGTGAAGAGAACTGAAAGTTTTCGTGAAACAACTTGGCATGGGGCGTTGGAAAACGCGTATAGAGCGCAGATCTGAGGAAGAAAATGGTTTGGGAAGGTAGAGGAGACAATTTCGGAGCTGGCGTTGTGAGGAAAAGTGCTTTGGATAAGCACATTTAAAGAAAAGAGAGCAAAAAGACCAAACTGCCCACTGTTTTGGCTGGGTGGCCGGCCGGCCACCTTTTCTAGTAGGCCGGCCACCCCCCTCCCTCAAACCTGGCCGGTGGCCTCCCCCTTGGACTAAACCTGGCCGGCAGCATTCCCAAGGTGGTCTCCAAGGTCTCTGCAAATTTTGGTGATGATTGGAGTCACCGACACCCGAGAAAGTACAAGGAAAGTGCACTTTTCGTCGCGAAATCCCTCCGCGGGAACTTCAACTCCAACTTTTGATGCGTGTCTCATCGTTACTCGTCATGAGTGAAGTGTATCCTTTTTGAATTTGTTGTGACCCTTCCGGGAGGTGAACCGGAGGCCGCGATTGAGTTGCCCTCGTCAAAAACCTGCATTTCTTTGATCGTTGTTTTGTGACAAACATGCATCCGAGTTTACACTTGTTCTGCATTGGCATGCACGTCACTTGCATTCTCATGCATATAACTTGCATTGTTATGCATGTTTCCTTGATATTGTCATGCCTCCATGCTTAAACTTGCGTTGTCACGCGCGTTGCTTCTCGCATTGCGATGCACTCACCCATCGACACCACGTTTGTCGACACCACCTATATGCTCTGTTTTTGTTTGATAGAATGACAGTAAAATTTTATACTAGTATTCTATGCTTTTATGATTTGTTTTTGGACTTGTAGCGACGGTAAAATTTTACTCTGATTGACAGTAAATTTTTACTATCAATTGATTGCAGATTTGAAAAATGATTCCAGCTCTTATGTTGTTATGCAAGTAGATCCAACATTACTAATGATGAAATGGATTTACTTCCTATGTTTTGTTGCTATGAAGAAATGACTTTTGTTGTCTTCTGGATAGGTGAATGGAATTACTCATGTAGGTCAAAGATTTGTGGGAGGTGCAAAGGATTGCGTTATGTAAATATGTTATTGAGAGAGGATTTGAGTTTGTGTACGTAAAGAATGACAAGTGTCGGGTCACTACTGTGTGTTCAATAAAAGACACTTTTATTATATTGTTGAATGATTGTCTATCCAAGTTTATGATTTGCTTTGTGGTTGAATTTGACATTTTAATATATTTTTTTTCATGTGGTTAGATTAGTTTCATGTAAAGGAACTTATAATGGAGTTTGTTAACATGAAGGTTTTGAGTAAAATTCTAGTGTAAAAAATAGTAAATATTACTTTTCTTAACATAAAAGCAAAATTGTACTCTTATTCAGAGTAAAATTTTACTGTATTTTAGAGTATAATTTACTCTGAATTGAAAGTAAAATTTTACTATGTTGGTGTAGACACCCATTTTTGACCGACCTTAAGACTCAGACGTCACCAATTGAGCACTCAGTGATGTTGCATATTGTGCTCGTTCAGAGGTTTCAGAGTCTCGGCTGCGAGCCTTGCCTCCGGACTTCCGGACTCTTTCGTGCCTTGCCTCGGTTTGCGAATCAGGCCCTGTTTTCTCTGCTTTCTGTTTCCGAAGGGAGGGAGAGGTCTCGTAGATCATCTCTTAGTGGCCGTAGGCTACGTTTTGTGGTCGTAGACCATTTTTCCTGTTTGGAGCCCGGTTTCCGATTTTTCGGAGCCGTCGGCCGTGTGCCTCGGTTCGGGACCGCTTAACCACCTCCGTTTGCTCCGGTTTTTGGCATACACCTTGTTTCCTCCCTTTTGAGGGACACTGTGGCTCGAGAGACCAACTTCGTGGTCAAACGCCACCTCCGGTGCTTACTAGTCAGTTTTCGGGGCCCCGGGCCGCGCGTTTTGGCCCCCGAACCTTCGTTTTGCATCGGTTTGGGTTCATTTTTGGCGGAGACCTTATTTTCATTGTTAGGAAGGTTGTAGGAAGATGAGAGGCCAGCAATTGTTCTGAAAAACCAGTTTTATTTCTTCATCACTCTTCATCGCCCGTTTTCTTCACTAAAAAGCTGGTTTTTCCCATCCCCGGGCCATTTTTTCTGACTTTCCACCACACCATTGTGTTGTACACACCTGGGAGGCCACCAATATGGGTAGGCCGACCAGAAATTGTCCTTGACCCTTTTGAACCCCTCTAAAAAGCTGGTTTTTCTCTCTCCTGGTTCACTTTTTCTAGTTTTTGACCATACAGCTGTGTTGTACACACATGGGAGGCCACCTTTCTGGGGTGGCCGGCCAGCAATTTTGTTGACCCTTTTGACCCCTGGTCGGCCGACCAGGGGGAGTGGCCGGCCGGCCACCTGGCCCTTTTGAACCTGGCCGGCCATTTTTCTCTCTCCTGGTGCATTCCAACTGTGCCAGCTGTTTTGCACCAGACGCCCTGCCCGAGGGTCTGTCTTTTTGGGGGGAGATTTGAATTGTTTTTCCCCCCCCCCCCTTTTCTTTCACTCCTCTCCCTCTATATAACTAACCCCCCCACCTCCATTTCTAAGGGTTAGAAAAAATCAGTTGGAGCCTTTGCATACAACCCTCCCTCTCTCTCTCATCCAAGCTTAAAACCATCTTGTTCTTGCACCATTTATACACCAACTCATAGCCTATCGCCTCCACACTCCATTCCAACATCTTGAGGCTGATTTTCAGAGGTTAGGAGCTCATTTTCTTGGATCAAAAGCTGCTGGAAATCTGTGCTACAAGGGTGAGTCCCTATTTCCTCTTTTCTTGCTTTATTTTGCATGATATTTTAGCTTCTTTTGCTTACATTTTTGGGCTTCAATCTGAACTGAAAACAGTCTTATTTTCAGCTCATCTTCATGTTTGATTAACAAATTTTTTCTGTTTGAGGTCTTCTACCCCCCCTTTGTGCTTTATCCCTCTTTTAGGGCTTATTTTGCATGGTACATTAGCCTTATTTGTAAGCATTTCTGGGTTTCAAGCCAAACTGGAAAGTGCCTTATTTTGAGCCCCTCTTCAACTTTGTTGAAGGGCTCTTTGCTTTTTGAGGCCAGATACTGCCCCTTGTCCTCTATCTCTCTTTTAGGGCTATTTTTGCACCATGTTTTAGCCTCACTTGTAAACTTTTTTGAGATTTGTTATAAACTGTAAAAAGTCTTGTTTTGAGGCCCTCTTGATGTTTTATTAAGGGAATTCCTTCGTTTGAGGTCATATGCTTCCTTGTATGCTTGATTGCCTCTTATTTTGAGCCTTACAACTAAGCCCTTGTTGCATGCTTTGTTTGGCCTTCTAGCCACTGAAATCTAGTGGATTTTCAGTGGCTAACACACTATTTTGAGTCTCAAAAGTAGAGGGGGTGACCCCCTCTCACCTTGTTTTGCTTGATGGTCTTTTTGGCCTTCCAAAGAGGCCCTATCTTGCATGCTTTGTTGACTGATTTCAGGGCCAATTTGATGAGTTTTAGGGCTATCATATTTGATTTCCAAAGTTAATTTTTCCATGCTAAGTGTCCTTGATGAATGTGCTTAATAACCCCTTGCATGGCCCTCTAAAAGAACCCATCATTTGTGCATGTGTTGGCTGCATTTCAGAGGTTATTTGGGTATGTTTTGGCATGTTTTATTCACTGATTTTTGCTGGTTTGATGAGTTCTCACCTGCTTCATGTACATGCCATGTAACCCATGTTTGCTAGTTAATTTTGCATGTTATTTTAGTCCACCATGCTAGCATCTTTTCGTCATGCTTTGAACTAGAAATGTTCATGTTTTGGGACTGCCTTGGCTCTATCTTTGTGCTTCATAGTCAAATAATGCATGCTTTGTATAGCTATAAGTCAATACATGTGTCTAGTTTTGAGTTTCGGGGCTCATCTCATGCATCGGATGCCATGTTTCCATGTTTCGGGATCATTTTGCATCACATTTCAGTGCTGGAACTTGCATGTTTGTATGCCATATTTCATGCCTTGCCATGCCTTGTTAGAGTGGCATTTGGTGCCTTAGGTTCGGTCCTCGGTTTGCGTGCATATATGCACGCATTTTGATAATCTCATTTTCATCTTATGGCTACTGATGTGAGTGTGGCTGAGGTCCACTCATGTTGGTGTAAGTCCATTATGCATCATGTATGCCATTTCAATTCATAGCATTGCGTATGCTAGGTTGTATGTTAGAACATTGTGTATGTCTTGCTACGTCGTGCATTGTGTATGCCATTTCATAGCATTGCGTATGCTAGGTTGTATGTTAGGATTGCATTCATGCATGTCATGCATATTGCATTGTGTTTGGGATAGGAGTTAGCCCAAACACGGGAAACGAGAGATGTTTCGTACTCCGAGTGACGGAACGTGTCTCAATTTCCGGTCACCGACACTCCAGATTAACCATGATGGAGTCTCGGTCTTGTTGTGTTTATATGTGCATCCATTTCACATTGAGTCGTGCAATTCGACTTCTCGGCCATCATACATCGAGATGCGTGATTGGTGGCACGAGGATCGAGGTATGCATACATGTGTGAAAATACTTTGCCATGCCCCTTTCTTGCTCTCTGTTGCAGCAAATCAGAAACCGGCAGTCTTTTGGAGCTTCGTGCAATATTCCGAGCTTAATTGTAAACAAAGGCTAATTGGGGCATCGCAATGGATTTCCGCACAAGGCAACTCAAGCATGCATCATTCATCATTCGGAACAGGGCTGAGGCGGTCCATGGGCTTGCATACCAATTTACTGTTTTCCTAGTTCATTTGTTAATTAATTAGGGTTTTGTACTTATTCGGACTGTAATTATTCATTTGGGACTGTATATTATTTATTCGGACCCTCCGAGCGAGGGCGCAATTGTAATAAGTGTGCGCGTGTGCGATGTATGTCTTCCAACCCCACGTCTTTCTCCCTTTTATTTACCAGCTTATGATGGTTAGATTAGGGCATGTTTCAATTAGCATACAGTATGATAGCATGTTTGCATTCATTCATCCGTTTTGCATGCACCGGGCTCGGCACATCATACTAACTGCATTTGTACTTCAATTCTAAGTTGAATACATGTTAGTTGTAGCATTCCATATGCCATGTTTAGAATAGCCGAGCCTATCTTAGTTGCATTTTGCATGTGTTGCATTAGGCATTTCTGTATAGTTAGGATCATGCATGGATTTCTAACATAGCTTCTGTTTTGGCTTGGAGTACTCGGTAAGTTTTTATGCTTTAGCATCCTTGCATGTGTGTGAGTGACTGCCATGATAGCATGCTTACCATGAGACTATATGCTTATGTGATATATCTGCCTGAGTGCCTGTGGGTGAAGGTTGGGTTATTTGGATTGGAACAAATCACTGACTGAGAGTCTTAAGCCCACCAGATAGTGGCAAAACCATCTTTTCTAAGCCCACCTGAGGGTGGCAAAATCTGCATTTTAAGCCTACTTGCGAGTAGCAAACCATCTTTCAAAAACAAACATGAAATGTTTTGTTCCAATTCAGGCGACCCGGTCTATACTTGTATGCTGTGCGCATCACATAGTAAATCTAGGCTAATAACCGGAATAAGAATGCATAAGGTTTTCAAAACTCGATATCATGGTTAGTAGAGGCCGATCTTTGATCGAGCGGCGAGCGGGGGTGCTCCCGAAGTGACCTTCCCCAATCGTACCCAAGTTCCCGAGCCGAGGCAACTTTGGTGATGACGGACACGTGGCTTTAGGCAAACGAGTCAGGGTTTCCTAAATTTCTCCAAAAATAAAATATTTAGGTGGCGACTCTATATCTGGCAAAGCAGTCCATGTTTGGCACTTCTTTAAAAAAAAATCTGTTTTCTCAAAACGATTTGCCGGATTTGGACTCTTTGGTTCAGATTAAGAACCGTGACATTTGAGTCCTGAACTGTAGTGAGCCCAAATGAATAGAACGGGACTCATCCTCCCGGGACGTTCGGGGACGTCTACAGTTGGAATTTGTTTAATAGGAGTGAAATTTTAGTCTAAAAGATAGTAAAACGTTAGTTTTCTTAACATGAAAAGTAAAATTTACTGTATTGTTGAATGTTTGTCTATGCAAGTTTCTGATTTGTTTTTCTAAATTGAAAGTAAAATTTTTACTCTATCACAAAGTAAACTTTACTTTAAAGTATGTGAGTCCTATAGGAAAATTTCCAACCTGTACCAAAATTTACAACAATATACAAAGTCCCTGCTATCATAACGCAATCTTTGTGAAAAATAATATAACACCATAACTATATATATTATCAAGAGACACAAAATAGAAACTGTATTATTGTATTCTATCCATATCAATGTTCTATAACAATGTTCCATTCTAATCCATAACATGTATCAGTGTTACTCTTTTAGCATTCTTTCCCCTACAATTACTCTTTCAGCATTTTTTTCATTTACAAAAAAAGTAAAATTACATTCATCATTCACATCAGATACAAAAAAGTAGTTCCCAAAAGTCCACATCGTCGTCCTTGAGGTCTTATTACTTGACTCTTTTTCTTTTAAGGTTGAACTGTTCTTCACTCCATACTTTTGGAGAATCATTCAAAAATTAATACACTGTTGATACTTGAAAATTGTTAATTTTATCCTCTTTCATAGACTTTGCGATAATGCTCGCATCTCTCATGATTTGATGCATGATATAACATATAATAAATTCGCAAATAACACATGCTATAATAAAATAAAAAAATCTTGTTAGATTTACTCAAATTTTGAAAATCAGCCAAATCATAAAGCTCATTGTAGACCGCCCAAACTCGCTCCGCGCACCCCCTTTCGGAGAGGGCGCGAATTGAGTTCTAGCTACTACAGTTCGGACTCCTTGTCGCGATTCTAATCTAATCTCACAAAGTGCAATGTAACTGATAAATCACCAAAGAGTCCAAATCCGATAATCGTTTTTAGAAAATCGATTTTAATCAAAAAGTGCCAAACATGAATGTTTTGCCAGATTTCAGAGCTCGATCAAAAAATATTTTATTTTGGAAAATTTAGGAAACCTGACTCGTGCCTAAGGCCACGTGTCTGTCATCACCAAAAGTTGCCTCGGCTCGGGAGCTTGGGTACGAGAGGGGAAGGTCCTGAAATAGCACCCCCGCCGCCCGATCAAAGGATCGACCTCTACTAATCATGATATGTTGTTTTGAAAACACGTGTTCTTGTCCGATTATTAGCTAGCTTACTATGTGATGCGCACAGCATACAAGTATAAACTAAATCACTCAACTTGGAACAAAACATCTCATGCTTGTTTTTTTTGACAAGTGGTTTGAAGGTGCTACTCGCAAGTAGGCTAAAATGCGGATTTGCCACCCTCGAGTGGGCTTAAAACAACATGATTTTGCCACTCCACAAAGTGGGCTTAAAACGCACATTTTGATGAATTGTTCCAATTCAAGCAATGAAGCCTTCATCCACAGGCATTCAGGCAGTTAATCATTTAAGCAAATAGCCTCATGGCAAGTATGCTATCATGGCAACCACTTACACACATGCAAGGATGCTAAAGCGTAAACACTCACAGTGTACTCCGAGCCAAAACAGAAGCTAGTTATGCATGATCCTAGCTATGTCAACAATGCCTAATGCAACACATGCAAAATGCAACTAAATAGGCTCGGCTATCTAAGATGGCATATGAATGCAACTTGATAACATGCTTTGAAACACGTATTCAAGTAAGTATTGAAATACAATGCAGTTTGAATGATGCGCCGAGCCCGGTGCATGCAAGACAAATGAATGATGCACGCATGCAAAGCATAAGGTATGCTAATCGAAAAATGCCCTAAAACTAACCATTGAAAGTTGATAAGTAAAAGATAGAAAGACGTGGGGTTGGAAGACATGCATACACACACGCACCCTTATTATAACATTGTGCCCTCTCGACGGAGCGTCCGAATAAATAATACAAGCTAGCTACGCTAAGCTAAGCTACTTAACTAATCTAATAATCTAATTAGACTAATTATTACACAACACAAATTGAATAACTAGCTACAACTAATTATTACAATACTTTAATTAATTAACAAATTAACTAATCATGGTAACTAACTAAGCATGTAAGGTATGTGAACTAGGCTGCCACAGCTCTGCCTTGAACAATGAAGGATGCATGCTCTCCATTGCCTCGCTCGGAAATCCATTGCCATGCCAGAATTGCCTCTGTTTGCATTTGCCTTGACCTTTGAAAATTGTGCCAATCTCCAGAATGCTTCTGCTCCAACACAGGACCCTCTGGTCGGTTGCCGACCAGAAAGGGGGCTGTAGACCACATGTAGACCGAAAAAACTTGTTGTAGACCAGAAATTTTGCCAAACTCAGTTTTGCTACAACAGAGAACAACAAGGGCATAGCAGTGTATTTGCAAGGGAATGTGTGCACAACCACCCTCCCTATCATCTCTCAGCTCAAGGGAGTGCGGTACTCGACTTTCGGGCCACCAACCGAGCATCGCAATGCACGATGGCCAAGAAGCAAGTTTTGCACAAGTCAATGTCAATGAATGCACAAATAACACATAAAGGCCTCCACCTCTATCATGCTTGATCAAGAGGGTCGGCGACCGAGAAATGAGCGCGTTTCATCACTTCAAGCATGAAACGCCCCTCGTTTCTCGTGTTTGGATTAGCACCCATCCAACACAATGCAACACACACAACATGCCTACCTATCATGCTAATGTGGCATGCACAAGGTTCTAACATATGAACAATGCATGCACGGCATGTTTTGGAGGCTAAAGCAATCAAAGCAAGTAAAGAGCATCATACAAGAGGCATGCAATACAATGCTCAATGATCAAACTGATTATGGACAAACCTAAGTCATCTCAAAATAGTGGCAAAACACATTAAGACTCAGGCACAAAAGGGCAAGATGTGCATGCTCATCATTTGCCCGTAAGCAAGCAAAAGGCTTAACTTTCAAAACACATTGAAGAGTGACATTTATGAGAGCATGACAAAGGTTCAAACACTGAAATCATGTGAGAAATGATGACATATCATGCAAGCAACACAAGCATGGCATATTAGAGTCCTTAAGCATGAAAGCTAGTGAAGTACACAACACTAAGGCTATACAATGCATGCTCCAACGGAGTGAACCAACCCTGAACAGACCTCATGCATGCCAAGATAGTGCCAAAACACTCTGAAATGATAGCATGAAAGGCAAGATGGTGATGCTCATGTAATGGCCCATCAACTAGGCATAAGGGTCAACTCTCAAACACAATTAAAGAGGTGACAAATGTGAGAGTGTGAGTACACTATATGCACTGAAATCATGTGTGAAATGATGCCAAACCGTATAAACAACACAAGCATAGCATCCTAAGGACCTTGAATCATTAGGCTAGTCAAAGCTATTGCACTACAACCATGCATAACCAATCCCATATGACCCAAACTACTCAAAACAGAGTTGAGGCATGCTAAACCAAGGCCGAAAGCATGCTACAACATAGGCTCAAAAGGAAAGGAAAGCATGTTCATTCATAGGCTCACAAACAAGGCATAATGCATGACCCTCAAGAGCAATGAAAGAGTGATAAACATGGGAGTATAGCAAAGACATAAGCTCTGAAATTACATTCCAAATGATGCCATATCATGCACACATCACAAATGAGGCATGCTAGGAGGCTCAAAGCTTAAGGCTAGCAAAGGTACTTGCACCATAGCCATATCAAGCAAGCCCCAAAGGGCCAAGATGATTCAAAATAGTCCTAGAACATGCCAAAACAAGGCCAAAAACATGCTTGAACATAGCCAACTTATGCTAGAATAAAAGGCCAAAACACCAAGTAAGCTAGGCCAATGAGCATGATTAAACTACAAGTGTAAGAAGCAAATGAGGGATGCTCTAACCAACCAAAAATAGAGATATAGCATGCCAAAATAACACCAAAAACATGATGAGATAGAACCAAAATAGGCTAGCATGATGGATCAAAGCATTGAGCACACAAGGCTAAATGACAAGATTATACTACAAGTGTAAAAAGCATGCATGAGGTAACTTAACCAAGCCAAAACAGAGCTATACCATGCTGAAATAATGCCAAAAATAAGCTGAGAACAAGCCAACACATGCTAGAAAAACATGCTCAAACATGAGGCCATCAACACAAGCAACCAAGATACGAGGAGAGGGGATGACCCCCTCCTATTTTAGACCTCAAAACACACTTTCTACCACTGAAAATCCACTGGATTTCAGTGGCTAAAAGGCCAAACAAAGATGACCTCAAAGGCCTAAAAGGATAACTCAAAACAAGGCAAAATAAGGCACAAAAGGGGGGTAGACCACCCCCAACACCAAAGAGGCCTCAAACAAACACTTTAAGCAATTAAAAACAATAGTTTTTTCAGTTGAAAGTTAAGCCAAAAGAAGCATGCAAAGGTGGCCTAAACTAATACAAAAACAAGCCTAAAAGAGGGTATATGCTTACCCTTGAAGAACCACAGCAAGAACAGCCACTTCTAAGGCAAAACCAAAGCTTTTGAGCTTCAAACAAACCTCCAAGTACCTCAGCTCAAGAGTGAAGGTGTTTCACTAGGTGTTTAGTGCAAAAGTGTGAACAAAACTCACTTTTAGGCACAAAATAACACAAATATAGAGAGAGAGGGATATGTATAGCCCTAATACCAATTTCTGAACCCTGGAAAGGGAGAGAGAGCCTCCCTTTTATAGAATTCCAAGCCTCAAGCTTGTTGAACAAGCTAGAAGGTTGGTGCAATCCTTCCATACACGTGTATGGAGGATGCCTTCTGTGCCCAACAGCTGACACAACTGGCAACGAAAATATCTGCAGAAAATGCAGGAAGGCCGCCGACCAGTTAAAGTGGTCGACCGACCACTCCCACTAGTCGACCGACCACAAAAAGTGGTCTATAGGGAATGAAACTGGTTGGCAAGGGAGGAATAGTATAGCGATCCCGGGTTTTACCCCTTGCTGTACAGTGATCCGGACTTGTGTCCGTGGATGTTAGCAGTTGTTTAAATCTTGTTTACGTCCTTTCATACTTTGTATTTGAGTTATAGGATGTGTTGGGCAGGTTTGTTACAGGTTGGTTGTGTTTGGGAACAAAAGGTTGCTGCCTAGAATTTTGGTCCTTCACTCGAGCGAGCAGTTTGTCGCTCGAGCGAGCTCTTTTTTTGGATCCTTCGCTCGAGCCAGGGTTGGTCGCTCGAGCGAGAGTTGAGTTTTGTGTCTGGTGGATCGAGCGAGAAGTCTTGCGCTCGAGCATGCGTCTGCGTCTCATTTTGACCTGAGAGCTGTGTTTCTTGGCTCGAGTGAGCTTTCCTTCGCTCGAGCGAGCGAGGTGTATGTTTTGAGTTTTATTGCTCGAGCGAGCATTCTATTGCTCGAGCGTGCTTTTGGGTTGGAGACCTGAAGCTTCGAGCTGTCAGCTCGAGTGAGACTTTCTTCGCTCGAGCGAGTATTCTTTGTGTCTGGTCGCTTGAGCGACCAACCCTTCGCTTGAGTGAGCCTGTTATATATCAGATCGCAACAGCGAATTAAACATCACTGTTTCATCTCTCTTTTTCTATCAAGCCCTAGATCCGACTCTCTCTCTCTCTATACTTGTCTTCTCTCTAAGGTTTGATCTATCTAGAGTGAGTTTCTACCCTTAGTCCTTTATTAAACAGATAGAGTGGGTTGAGGGCTTCGTTTTAATTTGAAAAACTTGGGATTTGGAGCACGTTGGTTTTTGATCTTCATCTCCATTTGAGCTCAAACTTCGAGGTTGGGATATCCTACTCCTCTTTATGAGCTTTGTCTTTGAATTTTGGTATTTTGATATGTTGGAGGTTGTTGTGTAATTATGAGAAAGTTTGGGTCTTTTGTGTAATTTTACAAAAGTTGGGGTTTTGTTTATATAAACCTATATGCATGTTTAGCATAGAGAAATGAGATCAATATTGGATTATTAGTGAAAATGGAACCATAGGGTGTGATGTTAATTATGGGAAATGCCCTAATTACATTGATAAATTAATTGGTATATAATTTGAAGAAAAGAGGAATTGAATTGAGAATGTTGGAATTGGATGTGTATGGGATTAAAGGGTGTAGTTAGATTCATTCATCGCTCACCTAGTTGAAATGTTGATTATATATCCATTTGGTGCATTTATTTTCGGTATAGAAATAACTGCTTTGGGCTATCGGTGGAGGATAGCCTTGATTGTTGTAGACAATGCATGATGATTAGGCAAACTGAAACTAATCAATTGAGTATGCTCTTGAATATAGCGGTAGGAATAATACATTAACTTTATGTATTGATTGATTGTATATGATCTATGTTTATATACATATGTTGTGTGGGAGGAGATAGGGGATGTACTCCACGGTTTAGGGGAAGATAGGGGATGGACCTCTAAACCGGATTTTGTTTGACATTGATACATCACTACAATGTGTATCAAGTGTTGATTATGGAAGTGTTGAATTGATTTGATATAGCACTAAAATGTATATCTTTATCAATTGTGAAGTATAGAAATGTTTCTATGTTATGTTGATACAGCACCAAAATGTGTATCGTTAGTAAAGTATGGAAGTGGTTTAGCTGTTAATGATACAGCACCAAAATGTGTATCCAACATGAATTTCAAAAGTGTTTTAAAGATGAGTCACAAACTCATTAAATTATTTGGCTAAGTATTGAGCCTTGTTTTCAAACTCAAAGTTGAAAAGAAATGGAAAATGAAATGGAACATGGACTTTAAGGTCATGAAACTGAAATGTGTTTTGAAAGAATGTAATTGTGTAGACCATCTATCAACTGCTAATCTTTTAGTCATTGTTCATAGCTGCTTTAGTGTATTTCTACTGGGCTGTGGCTCACCCTATATGGGGCATCATTTTCAAGTACAGGTAGCATGCCACCTCCAAGGACATAGCTTGGGAGGCTAGAGGCAGACAGACCTTTTTGTTGTTTTACTTTCTTTCGATGTATTACATGTAGATTCAAGCCAAGGGCTTAATGTGTAATTGAGTTAGCACTCTCCTTTTGTAACCAAGTGTTAACTTGGAAAGCTGTAAGCCCGTAGGACATTTGCTTTTGTTGTTGACACGTAATCCTTTTGTAATGAATTACTCTGATGAATAGAGGGTTGTTGATCTTTTATATATCAATGCATGTCAATACTGATGGGTTTATTGTTATTATTTTGAGGGTGTTACAAATAGGGTCTATAGGGAGAGTAGAAGGTGGTGCATGCTGCTGACCACCTTAGGTGGTCCACTGACCACCCACTCTAGCTGGCCGACCACCAAAAGTGGTCTACAGGGACAAAAAATGGTCTACAGGGGGGAAAAACTGGTCTACACCCCTGTTCCACTCTCCAGGAAAAGGATAACAAGGTTTGGTTCAAAAACAAACCAAAAAGGAAGCAAGACAAGAATTCGCAAGGCGAGGCACTCAGCAGAAAGCCCCGAAAACTAGTCTACGGGTACAAAAAGTGGCATACAAGAGGGAAATGTAGCCTACGGGTACAAAAAGTGGCCTACAGACCTCTGTCTCCCTCTAGGCAAGGGCAGCAAGGCATGGTTCAAAAACCAGGCCAAGAGAAGAAAGTTAAGAGGTCCCGAGACAAGGCGCTCAGCCGAAGGCTTCGAAAACTCAAAACGAGCACAAACATGCACAATCATCGAGCGCTCAATCGATGACGTCTGAGTCTTAAGGTCGGTCAAAAATGGGGTGTCCACACTTATCATTTCTAACATATAAACAAAGAATATTCATGAGGCCAAAAAAGAAGAAGAAAAAAAAAAGTAGGAAAAAATGCACAAACATTGTAATGAAATAATAAATTTTATTGTGAAAGTAAAATTTTACTCTGTTTAGAAGTAAAATATTACTCTCATTGAAAGTAAAATGTTACCCTGATTGATTAGCAGTTTTGTTTGTAACATAAGTCAATAAAGCAGCAAACAAGCAGGCAAGCATCTTCACTATCACTTTCTTTCGAAATTAATGCAATTAAATCACATAAAAGCAACAAGAAAGCAACAAGAAAAGCAAAATCAAAATCAACCAAACACGCCAAACTAGATCAAAATTGACCGTTTCAAGGCTTCAATTCAGGTCAAAAGCAACAAGAACGGAAATGAATATCAAACAAACTTGCATTGTAATCCATACATTGTAATAAAAAAAATTTATCCATTATTACCTACACAAAAAAGAGATAAAATCCATTCATCTGACATTTAAGCAGATTAAAATATCACAATGCAAAAAAAAAAAAAAAAAACATACAGAGAGCATAAGAGAACAAATAATTGAAAGACTGGAACTGGAAAAAAAATTCAAGCTCATGTTCGGAATATGAAAAATGCATCCACGTGTATAAAATTGTATGAAATTAGAGATGTTGCTCATGATGTAGAACCCTCCACGAACACAGCAAACGATGTGGCGTAACGCCCTAAAAAATATGCAATAAATACAACTCATAAGCGGAAGTATAATAGAAATAAGATATATTCATTCATCAAAGTTCAAAGTTCGTTTACAAAGGTTAACACATGCGATATACATTCACCAATGTTCATCCTGAATCTATAACATGTGTTACAATGTTGAGAGAATTAAAACTAAACACATAGTCAGATGCCCTATAGGCTTACATCTTTCCAAGTCCTTACTTGGTTACACAAAAGTGAGCCTAGCTCAATACAATTAAAATCCTTGGCTATACAAAAGAATAAAACAAAATAAAGAAGCTCTTGCTTCCCAAAAGTCCCTCCAAGCTATTGTCTTAGCGGAGGCATGTCACCAGCACCTGAAAATGATTTTTCCAAATAGGGTGAGCCAAAGCCCAGTAAGAACAATCTAACACAGTATATGAGATCTAGCAGAGATATAAGTACAATGTGCATACACGATGCTTCTGACAAAACATTCACAAATTTATAAGATCGTAAAATTCGTACTTCAATTCATTTTTCTTCAATTCATTTCAACTTAATTAATCCTTTTCAATTTATGAGCCAATTCCATTATCCTTCAACAACCCAACTGAGACTACAACTCAGTGGTTTTCCATGTCAATACAATACCACACAAACACTTCAATCTGCCATTTTACAAAAATTTCATCTGCTGGATCGGCACCCATGTATACACAAGATTTTGGGACTTTCACACTGGACACTCCGGCCAACTTAATTTCAATGGAGTTCATCCTCTATCTCCTCCTAAACAATGGAGTACATCACCCTTCTCCTCCCAAACATCACACATATACAATGTATTTAAACATAGTCATATTCAATGACAACCAACAATAGATTAGTTTCAATTTACCTAATCCTCATGCAATTTCTACAATAATTATAGCTATCCTCCACTGATAGCCTAACATAGATATTTCTAAACAGATATATATATATAATCTTCTCAATAGATAAATTAATCAAGTTTCCATAGGTGAGAGACAACACGTGTCCAACTCCACCCTTTATATCAATAATCCTCCAATTTCACATTACCAAGGTCAATTTCCGTTAATTACACAAAATAACAATTTAACCCATTTAGGGCAAAACTCTCATTTTTTTCCCAAATATCAACCCAAGTACCAAAATCAACAATTTTGACACAATACAACCTCATCTTCAAACTCCATAACCACTTATTTTTCATTCACCAAAATCCCCTCTTTTTATTTCACACCCAAACTGTAGGTTTGTTTAAACTACTCCCAAATCCCACCATTGTTACACAATGACAAATAACTAAACTAAAGACCATATGAAAGTGTAGAAAATCCCTACCTCAAAGTTTAGAAAACCAAAGCAACAAAGGAGAAACTTCAAAGATGTCGAAACCAACTTCTACTCAGATTAAAACGGAGCTCTTGAGGTGCTCTACCTTTTTCTCAAAGGCACTAGGGTGAAGATCTCAATGGATCTAGGTGAACTAGTAAAGAGAAGATGAGTTTTAGAGAGAGAAACTCAAGATCTAGGTTTTTGAAAAGTTTGAGAGAGAGAGAGAGAGAGAGAGAGAGAGTGGAGTGAAAAAGTAATGAAAAAGTCATCCTCGCGATCTGTTATACACTCAATCCGCTCGAGCGTGAAAAGTGATGCTCGAGCGTCAGACACATTGTTCCGCTCGAGTGCAAGAAGTGACACTCAAGCGTCGAATACACACTTTCAGAAGTTTTGCAGAGGAACGTAGGAAACACCACTTGAGCGTAGAATACACTCTTCTAGTATTTGCAGGTCTACAAAAATATTGAAAGTTTGCAAATCCCGCTCAAGTGCGAGAATGGCCGCTCGAGCGAAGGAGAAAAATTGCAAAGCCCGTTCGAGTGCAAGAATGACCGCTCGACCGAAGGAGCAAAAATATGGGCAACAAAGGTTTGGAAAAACAAGCAACTAACCTATTCCAAACACAACTACAAACCAAATGACCAATCCAAGGAACAACAAGGGGAATAAGAGATGAACAACAACATTGAACCATGAAACCCAAGTCCGAAACATTATAAAATGTCAGGTCAAAACCGGAGTCGCTATATGTGAGCCATCACTTTTTTCTTTTGTTACAAACCTAGATGACCATGACCCCAAAAGGCCATTTTTCATATCAATTGTTGGAGTTATAAATTGGGTAATTTTATATCAAATTTTGCACTTTCTTTAACAAACCCTCCCATCATCTCATGAATTTTATAGCCTTCTAGAGCAAATAAATAATTTCTAAAACAATTTTGTTCACTGCCAGCTTTAGACCCACTTAAAACAGTGGACTTCTAGTGGAAGAACCACTCAGGAGGTGGGAACAATGTTTGGGTAAAACAAAATCAGAAACAACAGATTAATTCTATTTACAGTATATAGGAAAAACCTGATCAATGAAATTACTATATTAAACTAACCACATATAACTATAAAGCAATGATCCTAGAGAAATTAATTCACTTCTCAATGAAGAAAGATTCACGCTCTTAAATATTTTCAATAAAATCATATGAAAATTTGAAACCATAGTCTGAACACCTAATCAATTTCAACAAACATAATTGATTAAACAAATAAAAGAATATCATTGAATTCACCAACCAAAAAAAAAAAAAAGAGATTAGTGATTTTTTTTTAATTTATATTTTAATCTTTTTTTAGATGTACTTAACTAAGATATACTTCAACAATAAAATATTTGTAAAAAATATTTTTAAATTTTTAGAGAATTTTTCATAAATATTTTACATTTTAAGTATATCTATATTCAATGAATTTAAAATTTTAAAAAAAATTACTTAAAATATTTAAAAAGTTTACTAATGACAAAATAAAAAAATAAAAAATAATAAAATAATAAAAAATTGAAAGATAAAAAACTCAAATATTATTTTTGAAATTTGTTAACCAAACATAGTTATTATTTTCACCTTCAATCCCTTGAGAATGGATTGAAATTACCACACCATGGAATTGCTAATCCCCTTTTGACTGAGGGGATTCCTATGGTTCTTTTTGTAAAAGCAAATATAGTTGATGTAAAGTGTATGGAATTGCTATTCCAATCCAACCATATGTATAAAACAAATATGGCCCAAACGTTCATCTCATCAATTACAATTTCTCATAGCTTAATTAAAGTTTAAAAATGCTAAAGACTCTAAAAAAATTTATCAAAAATTTAAAACAATATTCATACAAAGTGTAAGTCTCATACTATATTGTATAGAAATTTTTATAATTTTTTTAAAATCCTAGCATTGCTCCATTTAAATTCACACTCTATTTGAATCACAAATTGGGTTGAGCTTGGTTAAGATGGCTGATTTTTTTAATCGGACTGAGTTTTGACATGTGGTCTTTAACCAAAGCAACGCTCAGCCCAGCCCAGCCCGCCCAGCCATCTCGGCCCGAATGATAGGCCTAATTGCAAGATAGGCTTTGGGTTTTTTTTTTTTTTAGCAAAACTATGTACATTCCAAAAGACACAACTTCAGTCTTCACCACAGGATGACCCCAACCCTTTAATACTTTATCCATGTTTGATTGGATGGATTAGAGCATGAGATTGATATTATTAATCCATGGATCTAATTATTCTGTGTTTGTTTTAACATTTTGGTTTAGGATTATTAATTCAATGGAATTAATCTAATAAATTTGTAAGATTATTAGTAATGGGGTAAGGGTGAGATTATTAATCCAATTGATAATTTATCATATTAATCCAATTGAATAGTGAATACTATACTAATTTAATAAGATTATTAATATCTCACTATCAATCTCGTGAATCAAACATCCATTTCCTTCAATCAACTGATAAAAGTATAAAAGAAAAAATAAGCAATTCAAGTAAAAAAATAAAAATAAATTTTTAAGAAAATATTCAATTATATAAGGCAATCATAAAACAATGAGTCAAACTCAAAATATAAACAATCAATACAATAATATTGTTAACCGAATGTCACTGAAATACATAAGTAAGGTGTTGTTGGAAAAATTGATTATTTTAGTTAGGTTTTTTATTTTGATTATTTTAATTTGGTTAAAAAAATTGTGTTTAGGAAGTTGGTTGGCGCATTTCCGTGGATGATTTGATGGTTATAAGAGAAAAATTAAAATGATTATGTGTTGGATATGATATTTTGTCTCATTAACTATTTCAGTTCATTTTGTCTTTTGGGCAAGTTAGGTTTTGCTCTTTTTTTAGCTAAAACTCATAAAAAATAAAATAAACTAAAATAGTTAATAAAACAAAATGTTACATCAAATTTATAATTATTTTATTTTTTTCTTACAAATATCACATCTAATTACAAAAAAAAAAAAAAAAATTCAACCTTCTCTCAAATAATTATTTTAACTTACTAAAATAGTTAACTTCCCAAATGTGACCCATATATTGCATTTTATAGTGCACAAAACATCATTATATATATATATATTATTCTTTAAAAAAAAATTAACAAAACAAAACGTCATTTTATATAGAAAATCCGGACTCGTGGTACGGACCTGCACGGAATAACAAGTACTTTTAACATTAGATAAGTTTTTTCTTGCTGTAAAGGGTTAATAGGATTAAAAAAGATTATAAATTGTTAGCACAAAATCACAATAAAATAGAAAAAATTAATAGGATTGAATTATTTCTAATTGAACATTCAACTAGAGACGTTCTAGGCCTATATATGGTATGTATCTCAATGATACGAGTTGTTCATCTTGTAAGGCCAGTTGAATAGAGCATCCACGTAAAAAATAAATAAGTAAACAAATAAATAAATCAAAAAGATCAAACATCAATAGTTGCATGATTGAATCACATTTGTTTTAATAAAATCGATGATCTATCATCAAAATCACACTAACATCCATTTTGTTAAAGACATGTGATCCGATCATTTTAGTTATCGATATCCAATCAATATAATTTTTTATTTGAATGATATGTTCAATGAAATACCGCAGCAAAATAACAGAGGTCCTATTAATAGATTGAGATTCTCTACAATAATCTATGATCTTTAGATAGTTTAAGAGTGGTTTAATCTTATAATGATTGTGTTTTAGGCTCCTAAACTAGCATTACAAGATTATTACAAACTAGAATTATTTTAGAGAATCTCAATCCCTTATTAACACATTTCCAAATTAATAAAACTATAGATATATATTTAAAAAAAAATTATTATGATACACACTCCAAAAATATGCCGAGTTATGATATTTTTAGTCTTTGGTTATGACTCATTATGGTGTTGTAACGTTAGTTATAACTTAGTTATGATCTCTTGTGATTTTTATTTTGGTTATGATGAAAAAAAAATTAAATTATGTCTTAAGTGGTGTTTGCTTATAATATTTGATTATAACTTACTGTAATGTTAGTTATAACCTATTGTGATTATTATTTTTGTTATAACCGAAGAGACCTTTAATTATATCGTAATATTTGATTATGACTCATTATAATATTAGTTATGATCTATTTTGATTAGTATTTTTATTATAACTGAAGAGGCCTTTAATTATGTTGTGATATTTGATGACAACTTATTATGTGTATTTTTTTTTAATAATTATGACTTAAAGATTTAATTATAACATAACTTGTATATATGATATATACTCCCAGCAGTGCTACAGAGCTCTAATTAGAGCTACACTACAGCAGCTCTAAGGCGAACATAAAAAAAAAAAAAAAAAAAGAAACAGTGAGGTAAAAAATAAAACAACAGTGATTTAGACCCCCTCAAGCTTCAACCCCCCATCACCCCCACACACACGTGGCGGGTGGTAATTGGAAGAGAAGGAAAAAAAGAAAAAAAAAAAGAAAAAGAAAAAGAAAAGTGACCAATAAAAAAAAAAGGGGTCAAAGGGAGTGAGGGAAAAAAAGGTCCCAATCTTTATTCAAAACAAAATATGAAAAAAAAAAAAAAAAAAGTCAAATTAATCTCCAACGGTGTACCAAATGTTTCACACAAATCTGAGTCAAAAATGAGTCATTTCCTTAATTTGATACTTCACGCTCCAACGGTTCAGCATCAAATCCGTTTCATCAAAATTTGCGCCGGGCAACCGGTAATGGCAAAAAATTTTTTTTTTTTTTTACGGTTTGCACCTTTTTTTTGAACTTTTTGAAGTTTTGGTGGTCGACCGGGTGGTCAACCGGCCGGTCGACCGGGTGGTCGACCACCTAGGCAAAAAATATTTTTTTTTTTTTTTTGGACTGGTTTGAACCTTTTCAAGTGAACGGTCTGAACTTTTTCCGGGACGACCGGTTGGTTAACCGGTTGGTCACCCGGATGGTCAACCGACTTCGTCTCCCCAACGGTTCGGAACAGTGATTTGGTGAAACATTTCTTCTGTTCTCAGTCTGGTGAAATGTTTGGTGAATTGTCGATTTGATATCGATTTGGTACAACCGTTGGAGCACCAAACAGTAACTTTTTCACCAAATTTCAAATTTGATGCTGCGTTTGATGAACCATTGGAGATGGTCTAAAACTCTCTTTTTAAAAGTCTAACTCATTTCTCGTTACACTGCCTCCAAAAGAAATGTGCATGGTAGAATGATGCATACAAGCGGGGCCCATAGCCCCTGCAACATTCCGTAGATATTGTATACAAAAGTGACATGGTTTACAAAAGTTAATGAGAGGAAAAATTATTCGACCATGCTGTCAGTGAAAATAATTTATAAATTATTAAAAATAATTATAATAATAATAATTAATATTTAATATATATATATATATATATATTTTTTTTGCGTTTTGGTAAATATAGTTCACTGACACCATGTCGGTGTAGTTTTCCCTTAATTATACTTGGCCCCTCTCAGAAATTTTATAATTTTTCCCATATACTCTATATTAATACATGTAGTCCGCCCAAAGGTTTTTTTTTTTCTTTAAATAATTAATCATCTCTCTTTCCCTCTTTTTTTCATTCAGTCTCCAAACTACTCTTTGTTGAGGAATTTTCAAAATAGGTTTTCAAAATTTATACTTTAATTTTTAAGTATTTTTAAAACCTTTCTTATTTTTCTTTGGAAAGCTTGAAATAAGTTTGGGGTTAATTACATTTACCTCCCCTGAGGTTTCTGACAAATACAGGGACCTCCCCTGTGGTTTGAATAATTATAGTAACCTCCCTTACTTTATCTGACAATATATACAAACCACCATTCCGTTAACTAGTCGTTAGATAAGTGATGAAAATTTCTTACATCAGCATATTATGGTGACTGAATACCAAAATTACCCTTTGTTCCTTGTAACCAAACAACCCACAACATCACAAACAAACATTGCTCTTCTTCCTTTCCCTCCTCTCCCACTCCTCTACTGGTAGCATTACTGCCATCACCTCTCTCTCTCTCTCTCTAATCCTTACCACTTCCATCTCCTTATTATCTATTCCAAACACAACATTAAATTTATACAAAAATTGTAAGAACTAGTAGACTTCATAATAGCATGATTTGTCTCTGCGTAGAAGTAACAATTCATAATATTTGGGAACTATAATATGCAGCAAACAGAAATAACTAGAATGGCCTTAGCATATACATACAAAATTTGTAAATTCATATTATTAGGCCATCCAGATTTAACATGAAAAAAAAATAAACTAAATTAATTTTTTAAAAATAAAATAAAATCAAAGAATGCATGCTACACAGGCAATAAAAGTAAAATTCAAATAAAATGCTTCTCAAACAGATTCATTGTTCAAAGATTAGAAATAACCCAATAGATTTCAAAGAACTATGGTCCATATCTACCGCAACCCAATAATGAAATTAGGTTTCAGTTGGTCCAGATTTTGGCATCTATAATGTATTGTGAACCATCATGCCAGAGAAAATGAAAATTAATGAAAAAGAATCCAAAAGAATAAAGCCAATCATGTTCAATTCCTTTTTCATTACAAGCAACAATAAATAAAGCTCATAAATCTGTTCTATTGTAACAATGGAACTGTATGGATTAAACAAAAATCAATGGTTGAGAAGGCAAGAGACGAAAAAAGTATGGTTTAAACAAAAATCAATGAAATCTGGTTTTAGAGAAGAAAAAAGAAATAGAAAGCAAGTCAGCAAGATTTATTAACTTTTGCATCTATCAATCACTACCAGAATGCTTGGTGTACTAAACTTATGTTTCCTGTTTCTTCAACACTATCCCAATCTTAGGCCCACCATTGCCATCCTTGCAATAAAAAAGGGATAATGCTCCATTTTTATCAATTGATGCCATCTTCTCCATTTTATTCTCCCGCCGTTCGTCTCCCTTCTCTCTTCCTTTCCTTCATCTTTTTTTTCTTCTTTCGATCGTGACCAAGACCGCAACCAACCATCACAAACCCAGATCGGTCAACGCTGCTGCCATCATCGGTCTACCCAGATCGGTCAGCGACGGACGGCGAAAAGAGAGTGAAGGAAGAAGAAGAGGAGGAGAAGGAAAGACGGCAGTGGCGGACGGTGGAGAGAAGGGGCACTGGTGAAGAAGAGCTTTTCTCTCTCTCTTTCTCTCTCTCTCTTATTTCTTCAGAGGGTTTAGATTGGTAAATGGAGGAAGGGAAAGGATCAATATAAATTATTGGGTTAAAAAAATATTAAAGGGTATTTTTGTCTTTTTGTGCTCAAGTAAAAGGGTAATATGGTCATTTTGTATAAGCAAATAACGTCGTTTGAGCAAAATTGACGGATTGGGGGAATCTTGGTATTGTCAGGTAAAGTAGGGGATGTTACTGTAATTATTCAAACCACAGGGGAGGTCCTTGTATTTGTCAGAAACCTCAGGGGAGATAAATGTAATTACCCATAAGTTTGGGGACTTTGTCCCACATCGGAAAGAGAGCAAAATATAGAACACTTAATAAAGTATTATATGGAATATTCATTTAAATATGAAATTATGGAATGTATGCTAGTGTACATGCATTCACACCATAAGGATCCTGCTTCCCACCATCAGCACACGCGCACTCGTAATGTGGGCAGTGGACTGTGTGGTGTTTGATGGCACACTTTGCACTTAGCATCAGCCCCATGGGGGGGGGGGGTGCTTTCCTATTTGCATCGGACAAGTTGAAGCGATGACGTGGATCCAACGTGTGGCGTTTGATGGTGCACTTTGCACTTAGCATCGGTACTATCTGTTTGGAGATAAAGGTACGTTTTCCTATGCACATGGCTTCATTTATCTCTGCCAGCCTTCATTGTTGAAATGGCTTGTACTGACTCTTCGTCCTTGTTGATTCCAAATTCAGGCGGTCCCCATTGCATGGGTCAATCTGCAGGTGGGATTGGTGGTTCCACTGTACAGTCAAGGTCCTTTGATCCTTCACCTGTTAGGGAAAATCGATGTGATTCCCCACAAGTAAATCAATCAATGGGAATAAAAACTAATGCGGAAAAATTAAATCAAAGGCAACACAAGAATTTTACGTGGTTCCCTCAATGTGAGGTACGTCCACGGGATCGAAATCCGATTCCACTATCAACCAAAAGTTCCAAACGAGACACTAATGGTCTCACAAAATCACCCTTAGGTGAATTCCAAATAATCACAAATAAATAAGAGGAAAGACCTCACCAAATAGAAGAACCAAAATCTTCAGAATCAGAGTTGTAGAAGACCCAAAATAACGAACCAAACACCAACCGAAGATGCCCAAAAACCAAGCTTTAAAAACCAAAATTAAACCAATTTGATTCCACCAAATATGATGTAAACCTGCTGCTCATACACCAAAACCAAAGTCACCAAAAATCAAAGTTTGTGTCTATAGCAGCCGCCCCTTTTTTTCTTGGGAAAAAATAACATCAATAATTATGTATTGTAAATCTAGGGTTTTGTAATCAAACCCTAATTGTTTCTAACTTGGATTGGGCCTCCACAAATATATATATAAAAATATATTATACCTAAATCAAGTCAAATTAAACTCTTTTTCCAAAACCAATTGGGTCCCACACTCCAATAAGGAGGTATACCCAACAATTCTCCCCTACCGACTTAGGTGGAGACATCAACCATACCCGCCAAAGTTCGACACTTTAAATGTTTGTCCCTCGACAAAGTCTTTGTCAACATATTCGAGATATTATCATCTGTGTGAACCTTTTCGAGTTGTAACAATTTCGAGTCTAACACATCACGAATCCAATGGTATCTCACATCAATGTGTTTCGATCTCAAATGAAAAGTAGAATTTTTACTCAAGTGAATAGCACTTTGACTATTACAATAAAGCACATACTTTTCTTGCTTCAAATCCAACTCTTGCAAAAATTTCTTCAACCATAACTCTTCTTTGCAAGCTTCCGTAATAGCAATAAATTCAGCTTCGGTAGTTGAGAGAGCAACACATTTTTGTAATTTAGATTGCCGTGCCACAGCTCCCCCTGCAAAAGTCATCAAATACCCCGAAGTAGATTTCCTAGAATCAACATCACCAGCCATGTCAGAATCTGTGAACCCATCAAGCATCGGCTTACCATCCCCAAAACACAAACACACCTTCGAAGTCCCTCGAAGATATCTTAGAATCCATTTTAACCGCTGCCCAATGTTCTTTACCCGGATTAGAGAGAAACCGACTCACCACACCAACGGCGTGAGCAATATCCGGCCTTGTACAAACCATGGTGTACATCAAAGAACCAACTGCTGAAGCATAAGGAACTTTCAACATCTCTTCTTTGTCTTTCTCACTTGTAGGACATTGATTCGAACTAAGCTTGAAGTGACCCGCGAGTGGACAACCAACCGGCTTTGCTTTATTCATGTTGAACCTCTCAAGAACTTTCTCAATGTAGCTTTCTTGAGACAACCAAATCAGCCCCTCTTTGCGATCACGAACAATTTTCATACCAAGTATTTGCTTTGCCGGTCCCAAATCTTTCATAGCAAAGATTTACTCAACTCTAACTTCAACTTTTAATCATGGTAGAATCTTGACCCACCATTAACATGTCATCAACTAAAGCAAAAGAATAATAAATTTGCCATCCGGGAAATTTTTCACAAACACACAATGATCCGAAGTGGTTTTAGAAAAACCATTATTCATCATGAAGAGTCAAATTTTTTGTACCATTGCCGTGGAGCTTGCTTGAGGCCATACAAACTTTTCTTCAATTTGCAAACAAATTTCTCTTTCCCTTTCTCTACAAAACCTTCCGGTTGCTCCATGTAAATTTCTTCTTCAAATCACCATGAAGAAATGCAGTCTTCACATCAAGTTGCTCAACTTCAAGGTTCATACTTGCAGCCATGCCAAGTACAACCCGAATAGAAGACATCTTTACAACCGGTGAGAAATCTCGTCAAAGTCAATACCTTTCTTTTGCCCAAAACCTTTCACAACAAGACGTGCTTTGTACCTCAGATTCTTCCTATCATTCTTCAATTTGAAAACCCACTTATTTTTCAGAATTTTCCTCCCTTTAGGCAACTTCACTAAATCATAAGTGTGATTTTCAAGTAAGGAGTTCATCTCCTCTTCCATGGCCTTTTTCCAATCACCTTTCTTTGCATGCTCAATTGCTTCTTGGTAGCTCCGGCTCCCCTTGATCAGAAATCAACACAAACTCATTGGGAGGATACTTTCTTGAAGGTTGTCGGTCCTTGTAGATTTCCTCAACTCAGTTGTGTGGCGGTTCTTTAGTTGGATGCTCTCCTCAATTTCTGGCTCAACTTCATTAGGATTAGCATCATCTTCTACATCTTCAATGGGTGGCTGCACATCTCCCCCATTTTCATCATCAACTGAAGATGAAGGAGATGGATCCATATCAATGAGATCACTAGTTCTTGGATCCGGTTGATAACCTTTGCCAAAGTCTTCAATTGTTTGGTCTTCAAGAAACACAACATCACGGCTTCGAATGACTTTCTTGTCGACCGGATCCCACAATCTATACCCGAACTCATCACGCCTATAGCCAAGAAAAATACATTGTCTTGACTTACTATCAAGCTTGGACCTCTCATCCTTTGGAATGTGAACAAAAGCTCGACAACCAACACTCTCAAGTGCTCATAAGACACATCTTTGCCAGTCCAAACTCTTTCAGGAACATCACCATTCAAAGGATAGCAAGGAGACAAATTGATCACGTCAACGCTGTCTCATTGCCTCACCCCAAAAGGATCTTGGCAATTTAGTTGTGAAAGCAAACACCTTGTTCTTTCCACAATGGTGCGGTTCATCCTCTCGGCAACGCCATTTTGTTGAGGAGTCTTCTTAACTGTTTGGTGCCGAATACCTTGGCTGCGACAATACTCATCAAATGGCCCAATGTATTCACCACCATTGTCTGTTCGGATGCACTTCAATTTCTGCCCTGTTTCTCTTTCAACCATGGCCTGAAAATGCTTAAATACTTCTAGAACTTGATCTTTAGTTTTTAGAAAAGACCAAACTTTCCTTGAATAATCATCAATGAAAGTAACAAAATAAAGTGCACCACCATGTGTTCTAACTTTTAAAGGACCACAAACATCCGAATGAATCAACTCCAAAACATTTCTTTTCTAGAAGCAACATTTTATGAAAAGAAACTCTATGTTGTTTACCCGCCAAACAATGAACACAAGTTTTAAGATGTGTACCTTTCAAAACCGGGTAGAAGCTCTTTCTTGAACAAAACTTGTAGCCCCTTTTCACTCATGTGCCCAGTCGCCTGTGCCACAATTCAGTAGAAGTATCATCTTCAAGTGCATTGACAACACCTTTACAAATTTTTCCTTGCATCGAATAAAGTGTATGAGTCTTCTTGCACTTAGCCACCACCAAAGAACCCTTTGTGAGCTTCCATATTCTCACCAAATTTGTTATTGAAGCCTTCATCATCTAGCTTCCCAGTAGAGATCAAATTGAGGCGAATGTCGGGAACATGCCTCACATCTTTAAGCAACAACTTGCAGCCCAAATTTGTTTCTAAGCAACATCACCCATGCCAATAATCTTGGACAACCTTCATTACCCATTCGAACAGAACCATAATCTCCTTCGGTGTAGGTAGTGAAGAAATCAACTCGAGAAGTCACATGAAAAGAAGCACCGGAATCAATCACCCAATTGCTCTCTTGGCCCACAAAATTGATACAATCATCTTCACAAACGACCATGAGATCATCGGTAGTAACTGCCGTTGTGTCTTCTTGCTTCTTATCCACACTTTTGTCACGCCTTTTCTCCTTGTTCTTGAGCTTTCGGCATTCCCGCTTCATGTGCCCTTTCTCATGGCAATAATAACACTCAACGTCTTTCTTTGAAAAAGAACCATCTCTTGACTTGTCACGGCTTTGATCACGACCATGAGGAGTCTTACTCCTCCCCCTTGTTTTGCTTCGGCCTCTCACAACAAATGCTTCCGAATGAGAGGAACCCGCTGATTTTCTTCTGGTTTCTTCATTCAACAAGCTACTAGTGACTTGGCCCATTGTGACAATTCCATCGGGCGCCGAATTACTAACCGTCACAACCAAAGTCTCCCAACTTTCGGGCAAGGAACTAAGTAGCATCAAAGCCTGCAACTCATCATCAAAAACAATTTTCATAGAAGCAAGTTGGTTAACAATACTCTTTATTTCATTCAGATGTTCCGGAATAGGGCTGCCCTCTTTATATTTTAAATTAACCAACTTACGAAACAGAAAGGCTTTATTTGTGGCTGATTTTCTATCATAAAGACTCTCTAATTTTTTCCATAAATCATGTGCCGAAGTTTTAGTAGCAACATGATGAAACACACTGTCATCAATCCATTGACGGATAACACCAACGGCTTTTCGATTAAGCCTCTTCCACTCATCATCTTTCATACCTTCGGGTTTGCCATTATCACCCTCAATAGGTCCATACAAATCTTTACAAAATAATAGGTCCTCCATTTTAGTTTTCCAAGTTACCCAATTGCTTCCATTGAAGCTAGACATACGACCCACATTCCCCTCCATTGATTTACACAAATAAATAAACCCCAATAAACCGTAAGCTTTGATACCAGTTGTTAGGGAAAATCGATGTGATTCCCCACAAGTAAATCAATCAATGGGAATAAAAACTAATGCGGAAAAATTAAATCAAAGGCAACACAAGAATTTTACGTGGTTCCCTCAATGTGAGGTACGTCCACGGGATCGAAATCCGATTCCACTATCAACCAATACATTGGCTCAGTCACCTGACAATCCATTCCATTCCTCAACCGCTTCAAATTCAGTTGCCCCCCAAACCTCTTTTACTCCATTTGCCCCCCCAGTCCACAACCCCAACTTTTGAAACCACAAGCTTTGGACATTTGGTTTTCGGCGGTCAATATGGAGGGAGTAGAGTAGCAGCTTACACTGCAACTGCTGAAGTAGATGGCACGGTTAGTACACAATGACATCATAACCTTGTCAAATTTGGGTGTTATTTAACCCTATATTTAAAATCTTTTATGTGGTTCTTTTTCTTTTTTACGCTCTTTGTAGTGTAGATTTATATATTATGTCCCAGCTTTTGTAAACATGCTTATGAATATATTTTGTCATTTTATGCTATACAATGCAGCCTTCTTTCTCATCCCTTTTGTAGCCAA
>JAPPVO010003176.1:0-57815 GCA_030407325.1 Camellia japonica
ACACTGCGGTGAAAACAAGAGGGAGGAATTCCTCGGGATTTGCAAAACTTTGATCAAATGAGAGAAAGAGAGGCATGCTAAGCCCTTAATGAATGAATCATGCTTGTTAGTGAGAGTACTGGGAAGGATCCTGGCTTGATCTAGATTGGTTCTACACTGTCTTCAGCGCGAGCGACTGGTTGGTTCTTAAAAGATTTCAAAAAATGTTTTGCGCGGTCCTGCAAAGACCTGTGTAGAATCGCTCTTGAGATTGTGCAGCTTAGGATCGCTCTCAGCCTCAGACTCGACCCCTCGGCTTTCAAAACGTTGAACTTGGATTCAGAGTGTTCAACGGTCAACTACAATGTGAGGCCTATGTGGCCAGATTCAAAGCAGCCCTCGAACAAGAGGCAAGAAAGTCAGATCAAGAAGACCAGATGTCATCAAAAGAAGCTTGCAAAGCTAGATCAGAAGCACCCCTGGAACTAGGGGCAAAGAATTTCAAATGTGCTCGAAGAGCCGAAGATGGATCATTCCACAAATCAAAGAAGGCCGGCAAGAATGCCAAATCCCAGAGGGAGGAAGAAGAAAGTATTGCTGAAGAAAAATTGAGTTCCGATCCACAACACCAGGGGCAATTCAACCCCCCCATTTGGATGGACTCCTACATCATCAGCGAACAACAGCCACTCTCCTAGATTTAGATGACTTCAGGATCTCAAAACCATTTGACATAGACAAAGCTACACTTTTACCCTTGAGAGGCTCGCTGGGGCGAAAACCGGAAGGGCGACCCAGGCAAAAGTTAGAGCAAGAAAAAGAAAAAAGAACAAAAAAAGAAAAATGCAAAGAATGAAAAAAAAAAAAGCAAAAAAAAAAAAATGAAGAAAATGCAAGAAAAAGAAAAAAAAAGAAAAGAAAAAAAAAAGAATCGAAAAGAAGAAAAAACAAAGCTCGCAAGGTTGAAAACCCGCAACAGGCGCCTTGGCAAAAGTTAGAGAATAAAAAGGAGAGGTTAAATACCCGAGTGTACCTTAACCCCGAACTACATGAGGCTTGATTCCCATCTTTGGGATACGTAGGCAACTTCATTCTGAAGTCCAGCCGTAAAACACTTCAAAATTCGACTGTGTCCATGTAATGGTTTTGATCATCTTTGCTTTCTCTGAATCCGAGAATTTGGTTGTGTTCGTCACTCTGAGGACTGACTACAATGCGCCGCGGTGCTATCCAAACAAGGGGCAACTTTCCGTTGCCATTCAATACGCTGCGGTGCCGTTCAAAAAGGGCAACTTTCCGTTGCCAGGAAGCTCTCTTCAAGCAGGGGGCAATTTTCCTTCGGATATGAAGTTGTGCATCTCAAGAGCGGGTTCCGTGCTCGTTGAGCAGTGGCCGTTTGCAAAAATAGTTTTTGAGAATTTTTAATGAGATTGATTAATTTTCTCTCAAAAATTATTCCATTTTTTCAAAACTGGACCATTTCTTGGACCCAAAAAAGGAAAATTTTCAGTGTTCATAGCCTGACTTGCATAATTTTAAATCAAAAAATTGAACAAGCATGTTAATCTAACTCTCATTTTGGTCAAAATTGTTTTAGTAGAAAGCCAAAAACAAAAAATGGTCGAAATGATGAACTAAGGGCACAGTTGAGTCAGGTGTTCTGTCTCTTCCCCATTGTCAACATACTTGCCAGAAAGGGCACCATACTTGCGAAGAAGGGCACTCTACCTGCCAAAAAAGGCACAACTGAAGGCGACAACAAAGGGCTGAAAGTTCTTTCACCCTCCGAGCAACGAGGTATCAAGCCAAGTGCGAAGCACGGACTAGAATGGATCAAGATATTCCACTCCCTCATCTAGACAAATCTGATCACGTCCAAACTCCCCAGCAGAGCATCGTCAACCGATGTCAGCTGCAGATTTGCTACACACCCAGTTGTAGCACAGCCCCTCTGTGGGAGAAACTCACTAGCTACGTGCAGAAGAAGAAGAATCTAGCGGAATGCTAGGGGCAAGAGCCCACAACTTTCTGTTTATCCATCAACCACCCAGGGAAGGGATTTAAAATGAGAGATTGAAGAATAGAGAGGTGTGCGCTGAGAGAAAAAGTGAGGAAAGGGCTTTTTCAGAAAAACAAAGCTTGAGGGCCGAGTGATGTGAGAATCACAAATGAGAAAGGATGGGAAACAATACCCGAAGAAACTGGCTTCTCGTGCACCGAGAGGTCTCTCGCCTTTGTAACACAGCTGAGTGTTGTGTTTGGTGCGTTTTGTTTGTCTCGTTTCTTGTTTTAAGTCGTTTGAGTGTCAACAAATGTGTTTAGGTCATTTTACCTTGTTTTTCCTTTGTTGAGTTGTGTTTAGGTCGTTCTACCTTTGTTTTCCGTTGTTGAGTCATTTTGGCTGTGGTCAGTTGTAGGCTCAATACCCGGTTGAGAACCCTTTTCTTATTTCAATTTCAAAAATCGTTTTGTGCTCAGAGTGCCGTGTCGTTCTCCACATTTGTGCAAAAAAGGATCAGTTCTTTCATAAAGCCGCAGGGTTCAACCCAGGTCATGTCAGAATAGTAAAGCAAGGACCTATCTGAAGCTATTTAGGTTCCGGACTGCAAAGCAAAAGAAAAGAGGGAAAATTTGGAGCATCTTAGCATGTTTCAACTTTAGCAAAACCCGAGACTGCATTCCAGGTGCACCTTCTCAGGCTTTGCCGTTTCTCTGGAGTATGAGTGTATCTCGACCCCAAGTGTAAGCCTGCTTCAAGTCAGAATGGCAGTCCAAGCAGCACCCAAGGGTTTCACATGCAGATGTTATCTCTCGCCAATATGAACAGGGTGTGCCCTTTTTGAGCTGAGTGTGTTGCAAAGTCCTCTAAGAGGTAAATCAGAGGCACCAGAGTACATATTTGATGCTCCTCTATTGCATAGAATGTGAACTTTCATATACACTGTTGTTGTATGCGTGCCGCGCATCGTTATGATTCATGCATAGAATATACTTGCTTTCGATTCCGCATAGAATATGCTTTGCTTGATTCATGCATAGAATATGCTTTCAATGTTGCATAGAATGTGCTTCCATATTTGCATAGAAAATGCTCGTATCTTTTGCATAGAAAATATCCCCATACTTGCATAGGAGATGCATTTTATCGCACTTTTCTGTGCATTTTATCTCACTCGCACTGTCTTGTGCACTTACACTTTGTATCTCACTTGTACTGTCTTGTGCATCTTGTGGTTGTATCTCACTCGCACTATCTTGTGCATTTCAAATCAATCGCTCTGTTTAGCGTATCGCACTGTTTAGTGCATTTCAAATCAATCGCGCTGTTTAGCGTATCGCACTGTTTAGTGCATTTCAAATCAATCGCGCTGTTTAACGTATCGCACTATTTAGTGCATTTCAAATCAATCGCGCTATTTAGCGTATCGCACTGTTTAGTGCATTTCAAATCAATCGCGCTGTTTAGTGTATCGCACTGTTTTGTGCAGTTAATCATTCGCGCTATTTTGCGCATCGCACTGTTTTGTGCAGTTTATCATTCGCGCTATTTTACGCATCGCACTGTTCTGTGCAGTTTATCATTCGCGCTATTTTGCGCACCTCAATCGCACTGTTTTGTGCAGTTTATCATTCGCGCTGTTTTGCGCATCGCACTGTTTTGTGCAGTTTATCATTTGCGCTATTTTGCGCACCTCAATCGCACTGTTTTGTACAGTTTATCATTCGCGCTATTTTGCGCATCGCACTGTTTTGTGCAGTTTATCATTCGCGCTATTTTACGCATCGCACTGTTTTGTGCAGTTTATCATTCGCGCTATTTTGCGCACCTCAATCGCACTGTCTTGTGCTTTGCATATCACATCGCACTATCTTAGTGCATTTCAAATCAATCGCGCTGTTTAGCGTATCGCACTATTTTGTGCATTGTATCATTCGCGCTATCTTGCGCACCTCACCCGCACTTGTTAGTGTATTGCATCGCGCTATCTTGCGCCGTGATCATTACTTGCATTGTGCATGCATTTTTTATCGCGCTTTCTTGCGCATCTTACCTACACTTGTTAGCGCATTGCATTTTCGCGCTTTCTTGTGCACTTCACTTGCACTTGTTAGTGTATGGCATCGCACTGTCTTGTGCACTCTTTGGTCTGGGAGACCTTAAATCCCGTATCTTCATTCGCACTGTCTTGTGCACTCTCTGGTCTAGGAGACCTTAAATCCTCTAAAGGTGCAATTCCTTTGGTGTTTGTCGTGCCCGAACGACTTCCGGTGGTCTGGTATAGCCACCTGCCTGTGTTAGTAGTGAGTTCCTAGGAGACCAACTGAGACGGTGGAAACTAGAGTTCGAATGGCTTATGCCTAGAACGCAAAGGTTCGGGATTTCCGAGACTAAAGTCTGGTTTAAATACCCAGGGATATATCCTCGGCTTGAAATCTGTATGGCAGCCCCATAGATTGAGATAGCATATGTATGCGCCTCAATTCTGGATACCGAATTAACCTAGTTTGTCACCCTGTTGGAGAATAGGAAAAGCTGCGACCATAGTCAGGGAGAAAAGTAGTACCTGTGGTTCAACTGAGAAGAAGGGGAATACCCCTACATCAGCACGAGGTAGGACATTGTCGAGGTATGTCATTGCCAATTGCCCCTGTAAGGTACCTCCATTTTCCTAGCTATCACATTGCATTTTAGTCATTACAGTGCATTACATAAATCCTGAATTTTCAAAACTGGCTTCGCGTAGCGTATAAGTCCAATTTTCAAACCGACTTCGCGTAACGTATAAGTCCAATTTTCAAACCGGCTTCGCGTAGCGTATAAGTCCAATTTTCAAACCGGCTTCGCGTAGCGTATAAGTCCAATTATCAGACCGGCTTCGCGTAGCGTATAAGTCCAATTTTCAAACCGGCTTCGCGTAGCGTATAAGTCCAATTATCAAAATCTTTCTGCATATCATTTTATCCTACCCCTGAACTACGCTGGTTTGATTCCTTGCAAAGGGATACGTAGGCAGCCTGCGGGCGCAACCATTTATTTGTCTGTATTTTGTTTGTTTGTCCAAGTCTTCGGCCTTGTCAAAAATGGGTCGTCTCTGGGCTTTGACATTCACTCCCGTCACTTATGACTTTCAAGTTCTGTCAAAGAGGGGCAACTGTAGACACCCCATCTTTGACCGACTTTAAGACTCAGACGTCACCAATTGAGCGCTCGGTGATGATTGCATATTGTGTTCGTTCAGAGGTTTCAGAGTCTCGGCTGCGAGCCTTGCCTTCGGACTTCCGGACTCTTTTGTGCCTTGCCTCGGTTTGCGAACCAGGTCCCGTTTTCTCCGTTTTCTCTTCCCAAAGGGAGGGAGAGGTCTCGTAGATCATCTCTTAGTGGCCGTAGGCTACGTTTCGTGGTCGTAGGCCATTTTTCCCGTTTGGAGCCCGGTTTCTGATTTTTCGGAGCCGTCGGCCGGGTGCCTTGGTTCGGGACCGCTTAACCACCTCCGTTTGCTTCGGTTTTTGGCATACACCTTATTTCCTCCCTTTTGAGGGACACTGTGGCTCGAGAGACCAACTTCGTGGTCGAACGCCACCTCCGGTGCTTAACAGCTTGTTTTCGGGGCACCGAGCCGCGCGTTTTGGCCCCCGAACCTTCGTTTTACATCGGTTTGAGTTCATTTTTGGCGGAGACCTTATTTTCATTGTTAGGAAGGTCGTAGAAGGGTGGGAGGCTAGCAATTTTTCTGAAGACCAGCTTTATTCCTTCATCGCTCTTTATCGCCCGTTTTCTTCACTAGAAAGCTGACTTTTTCCATCCCCGGGCCACTTTTCCTGACTTTCCTCCACACCATTGTGTTGTGCACACCTGGTAGGCCACCAATATGGATTGACCGGCCATTAACTCTTCCTGACCCTTTTGAACCCCTCTAAAAAGTTGGTTTTTCTCTCTCCTGGATTACATTTCCTGGTTTTTCTCCACATAGCTGTGTTGTATACATATGGGAGGCCACCTTTTTGGGGTGGCCGGCCACTAAATTTGCTTGACCCTTTTGACCCTGGCCGGCCGGCCAGGGAAGGTGGCCGGCCGGCCACCTGAACCTCCTGAACCTGGCCGGCCATGTTCCTCTCTCCTTGTTCCTTACAATTGTACCCTCTGTTTTCCCCCAGACCCCTGCCCGGGGATCTGCCCTTTTGGGGGGGAAATTTGAATTTGATTTTCCCCCCCATTTTTCCCTTCTCTCCCTCTATAAAACCAGCACCTCCAGCTGTATTTTAGAGGGTTAAAAAAATTGGTTGAGAGCCTTTGCTTACAAATCCCCTCTCTCTCTCATTCAAGCTCCTAAACCTTGGTTTCTTGCACCATTTACCCTACACTCCATAGCACCACACCTCCATCCTCTATTCCAACACTTTGAGGCTGGTTTTCAGAGGCTAGGAGCTCCTCTTCTTGGTCCAAAAGCTGCTGAAGTCTAGTTCTACAAGGGTGAGTCTCTTTTCTCCCTTTTCTAGTATTTTCTTGCTTCATCTATAAGCCATACTTGCTTACATTTTTGGGCTCCGACCCAAACTGGAAATGATCTTATTTTGAGCTTATCTTCATGTTTGATCAAGGGTTCTCCTCTGTTTGAGGCCATCTACTATCTCTTGTCTCTCTATCCCTCTTTTAGGCCTATTTTTGCATAATATATTAGCCTTTTTTTTTAGCATTTCTGGGCTCCGAGCCAAACTATAAAATGTCTTTTTTTGAGCTCCTCTTCAACTTTGTTGAAAGGCTCTCCTCTGTTTGAGGCCATCTACTACCACTTGTCTCCTATCTCTCTTTGTAGGCCTATTTTTGCATGATAGTTTAGCCCTACTTGTGCTTATTTTTGAGACTTTCCATAAACTATAAAGTACTTTATTTTGATCCCCTCTTCAACTTTGTTGAAGGGCTCTTGGCCATTTGGGGCCAGCTACTATCCCTTATCTCTAATCTCCCTTTTAGGGCTATTTTTGCATCATGTTTTAGCCTCACTTGTAAACATTTTTGGGATATGTTGCAAACTGGAAAATGTCTTTTTTTAAGGCCCTATTGATGTTTTATTAAGGGCATTCTTTTGTTTGAAGTCACATGCTTCCTTGTATGCTTGATTGTCTCTTACTTTGAGCCTTACAACTAAGCCCTTGTTACATGCTTTGTTTGGCCTTCTAGCCACTGAAATCCAGTGGATTTTCAGTGGCTAATACACTGTTTTGAGCCTCAAAAGCAGAGGGGGGTGACCCCCCTCTCACCTTGTTTTGTTTGATGGTCTTTTTAGCCTTCCAAAGAGGCCCTATCTTGCATGCTTAGTTGACTGATTTCAGGGCCAATTTGGTGAGTTTTAGGGCTATCATATTTGATTTTCAGAGTTAATTTTTCCATGCTTCATGTCTATCTTGTATGTGTTTAATAACCCCTTGTATGACCCTTCAAAGGAACCCATTATTTGTGCACATGTTGGCTGCATTTCAGTGATTATTTGGGCTTATTTTCACATGTTTTGTTCACTGAATTTTTCTGGTCTGATGAGTTCTCACCCACTTCATACACATGCCATGTAAACCATGTTTGCTAGTCAAAGTTGCATGCTATCTTAGTCCATCATGCTAGCATCTTTTGATCATGCTTTGAACTAGAAATGTTCATGTTTTGGGACTGCCTTGGCCCTGTCTTTGTGCTTCATGGTCAAATAATGCATGCTTTGTATAGCTACAGGTCAATACATGTGCCTAATTTTGTGTTTCGGGGCTCATCTCATGCATCGGGTGCCATGTTTCCATGTTTCGGGATCATTTTGCATCACATTTCAATACTGGAACTTGCTTGTTTGAATGCCATATTTCATGCCTTGCCATGCCTTGTTAGGGTGGCATTTGTGCCTTAGGATCGGTCATCAGTTTGCGTGAATGTGTGCACGCATCTCGAGTGTCTCATTTTCATCTTATGGCCGCTGATGTGAGTGTGGCTGAGGTCCACTCGTATTGGTGTAAGTCCATCGTGCATTGTGTATGCCATTTCATTTCATAGCATTGCGTATGCTAGGTTGCATGTTAGAGCATTGTGTACGCCGTGTTACATCAAGCATTGTGTATGCCATTTCATAGCATTGTGTATGCTAGGTTGTATATTAGTTGCATTCATGCATGTCATGCATATTGCATTGTGTTTGGGGTAGAAGTTAGCTCGAGCACGGGAAACGAGGGACGTTTCGTACTCCGAGTGACGGAACGTGTCTCAATTCCCTATCGTCGACACTCCGGATTATCCATGATGGAGTCTAGGCCTTGTTATGTTTTCATGTGCATTCATTCCATATTGAGTCGTGCAATTTGACTCCTCGGCCATCATGCATCGAGATGCGTGATTGGTGGTACGAGGATCGAGGACTACACTCCCTGAAGAGTAGTCGTGCATACATATGTGAAAATTCTTTGCCATGCCCCTTTCCTGCTCTCTGTTGCAGCAAATCAGAAATCGACAATCTTTTGGGGCTTCGCGTAATATTCCGGGATTAATTGCAAACAGAGGCAAATAGGGGCATCGCAATGGATTTTCGCGCCAAGCAACTCAAGCATGCATCATTCATCATCTGGAGCAGAGTCGAGGCAGTCCCTAGCTTGCATGCTAATTTACTGCTTTCCTAGATTAATTTGTTAATTAATTAGGATTTTGTATTTATTCGAACTGTAATTATTCATTTGGGACTGTATATTATTTATTTGGACCCTTCGAGTGAGGGCACAATTGTAATAAGTGTGCGTGGTGTGATGTATGTCTTCCAACCCCACGCCTTTCTCCCTTTTATTTACCAGCTTATGATGGTTAGATTAGGGCATGTTTCAATTAGCATACAGTATGATAGCATGTTTGCATTCATTCATCTGTTTTGCATGCACCGAGCTTGGCACATCATATTCACTGCATTGTATTTCAATTCCGAGTTGAATACATGTTAGTTGTAGCATTTCATATGCCATGTTTAGAATAGCCGAGCCTGCTATAGTTGCATTTTTGCATGCGTTGCATTAGGCATTCCTGTATAGTTAGGATCATGCATGGATTTCTAACATAGCTTCTGTTTTGGCTTGGAGTACTCGGTATGTTTTTTATGCTTTAGCATCCTTGCATGTGTGTGAGTGGCTGCCATGATAGCATGCTTACCATGAGGCTATTTGCTTATGTGATATAACTGTCTGAATGCCTGTGGGTGAAGATTGGGTTATTTGGATTGGAACAATGCATTGACTGTGAGTTTTAAGCCCACTAGATAGTGGCGAAACCATGTTTTCTAAGCCCACCCGAGGGTGGCAAAATCTACATTTTGAACCTACTTGCGGGCAGCAAACCATCTTTCAAAAACAAGCGTGAAATGTTTTGTTCCAATTCAGGCGATCCAGTCTATACTTGTATGTTGTGCGCATCACATAGTAAATCTAGGCTAATAACTGGAATAAGAATGCATAATGTTTTCAAAACTAGATATCATGGTTAGTAGAGGCCGATCTTTGATCGGGCGAGCGGGAGTGCTCATGAAGTGACCTTCCCCAATCGTACCCAAGTTCCCGAGTCGAGGCAACTTTGGTGATGACGGACACGTGGCCTTAGGCACGAGTCAGGGTTTCCTAAATTTCCCAAAATAAAATATTTAGGTGGCGACTCTGTATCTGGCAAAGCAGTCCATGTTTGGCACTTCTTTCAAAAATCTGTTTTCTCAAAACGATTTGCCGGATTTGGACTCTTTGGTTCAGATTAAGAACCGTGACAATTGAGTCCTGAACTGTAGTGAGCCCAAAATGAACAGAACGGGACTCATCCCTCCCGAGGCGTTCGGGGACGTCTACAAGTGTCTTGCACAATTTCAGGCCCAAGTAAAGCTCTATCCCTGACTTCTGTCCAACAAATTGGTGATCTACACCTTTTACCATACAAAGCCTCGTATGGTGCCATACCGATGCTGGAGTGGAAGCTGTTATTGTATGCAAATTCTGCAAGTGGCAAATAGTCTTCCCCAACTCCCCTGAAAGTCCAAGGCACACAGCCTTAGCATATCTTCTAACGTCTGTATGGTCCGTTCTGATTGCCCATCTGTCTGCGGATGGAATGCAGTACTAAATCTCAGTTTTGTTCCCATAGCTTCCTGCAAACTCTTCCACAATCTAGATACAAATTTCGGATCTTTATTCGATACAATAGATACCGGAACTCCGTGTAAACAGACAATCTCATCAACATATATTGTAGCCAGTCTATAAGCATTAAATGTAGTTCTAACTGGTAGAAAATGTGCAGACTTAGTCAGTCTATCAACCACAACCCAAATAGAGTCCATACCTCGAGGTGTCCGAGGTAGACCAACAACAAAATCCATAGTCACATACTCCCACTTCCATTCAGGAATAGGGAGGGGTTGAAGTAGACCGCCCAGTTTCTGATGTTCAGCTTTAACTTGCTGACATTGAAGACATTTGGACACATATTCTGCAATCTCTTTCTTCATTTTAGGCCACCAATAGCTTTGTTTCAGATCCCAATACATTTTATTGTTTCCCGGGCGCATAGCAAACACTGATTTGTGGGCTTAATCTAAAACCCTTTTCTTTAGTTCCAAAATATCTGGAATACACATTCGGTTCCGAAATCTCAACACTTCGCCTTCAATGGTAAACTCTGCTTTCGGGCTTGTCTCAAATTCATCAATCACTTTCTTGAGGAGTTCATCCTCTTTTTGTTTCTGTTTAATTTCATCAATGATTGTCGGTTCGGCTAAAATAGCGGATATCAATCCGCCCTGTTCACACAATACCACTTCAATTTCAGACTTCTCAAAATCTTGCAAGATTTCCTTCTGTTCAGTAAGCAAACAAGCCACGCTCCCCGTTGATTTTCTGCTCAAGGCATCAGCAACTGTATTAGCTTTCCTGGGGTGATACTAAATCTCAAGATCATAGTCTTTTATCAGTTCGAGCCATCTCCTATGTCGCATGTTCAACTCCTTCTGTGTAAAGAAGTATTTCAGACTTTTGTGATCCGTGTAGACTTCACACTTTGCCCCATACAAATAATGCCGCCAGATTTTCAAAGCAAAAACAACTGCGGCCAATTCTAAATCATGTGTTGGGTAGTTCTTCTCGTGTGGTCTCAACTGTCGGGAGGCGTAAGTAATAACCTTTCCGTTCTGCATTAATACACAATCCAAGCCTTTATAAGACGCATCACTGAAAATTACAAAATTTTCCGTACCTATGGGCAATGTCAATACTGGTGCAGTGGTCAGTCTCGTTTTCAGTTCATGAAAGGAAGATTCTCTTTTGCCGTTCCATTCAAATGGTTGCCCTTTGCGTGTCAGTTGGGTAAGAGGTACAGCTATTTTTGAGAAATCCTTCACAAATCTCCTGTAGTACCCAGCTAAGCCCATGAAACTGCGGACTTCTGTCACATTAGTCGGTGTAGGCCAATTCACAATTGCCTCTATTTTCTGTGGGTCCACTGAAATTCCTTCGTTGTTGATCACATGCCCTAAGAAAACAACTTCATCCAACCAAAACTCACATTTCTTTAACTTAGCAAACAATTTCTTTTCCTCAAGTATTTGTAGGACGGTTCTCAAATGATGTTCATGTTCAAGTCTACTCTTAGAGTATATCAAAATGTCATCAATAAAAACCACAACAAATTCGTCAAGGTAGGTTTTAAAAATTCGATTCATTAAGTCCATAAACACTGCCGGAGCATTAGTCACTCCAAATGGCATAACAAGAAATTCAAAATGACCATACGTCATTCTGAATGCGGTTTTCTCAACATCTTCCGCCTTTACTTTCAACTGATGATACCCGGATCTCAAATCAATCTTGGAAAACACTTGTGATCCCTGCAACTGGTCAAACAGGTCATCAATACGAGGTAGGGGATATTTATTCTTTATCGTTACCTTGTTCAGTTCTCGATAGTCGATGCACAAACGCAAAGTTCCATCTTTCTTCTTCACAAACAACACTGGTGCACCCATGGTGAAGTGCTAGGCCGGATAAACCCTTTGTCAAGTAGGTCTTGCAACTGTTCCTTTAGCTCTTTCATTTCAGCAGTAGCCATTCTGTAGGGAGCTTTAGAAATAGGCTGGGTGCTTGGCATAATTTCGATCGTAAGCTCTATCTCCCTGTCCACCAATTCCCCTGGTAGTTCATTTGGAAACACATCTGGAAATTCTCTAACAATAGGGATACTATTCAATTCAACATTTACAGATTGTTCAGACAACACATAACACAAATAACCCTAGCACCCTTTCCTGATCAGTTTACATGCCTTCATTGCAGATATTAAATAAGGTGGAGATAATACCCCGTTACCCACAAACACAATCTCTTCCTGTTCTGGTGGTCTAAACACAACCCGTTTTGTCACACAATCAATGGTGGCATAATATTTAGTTAACCAATCCATGCCCAGAATTACATCAAAGTGCCTAAAGTTCAAGGGCAACAAATCCACATATAGAATGGCATTCCCAACACGCATGTCACAAAAACGATATACAGATTCACACAATACAGATTCCCCGGATGGAGCAGATACACGTAGCAGATATGGCAATAATTCTAGAGGTCTACTCAGCCTAGATGCAAATGCACATGTTACGAAAGAGTGCGTTGATCCGGAGTCAATTAACACAAAAGCATCCTGATTACTTATAGAAATAGTACTTGAGACAACTGTGTTAGCATTCCGTGTATTGCCCAGAACAAGCGCGAAAACTCTCCCTTGCCTCACGGTATCCCCGGTGGTAGTAGATCTCATAGTATTTCCCGACTTCGGGATTGATACAGTTGAGCTAACAGCTAACTTTCCACTGTTCTGGTTACAATCTCTGGCCATATGCCCTTATTTACCACATTTGAAACAGGCTCCCGACAAACGATAACAAACCCCATGATGCCTTTTACTACAAATATTGCACATAGGAGATGTATCTCGGGAAGAATTCGAAGTACTTGAGGAGCCCGTGTTTTGCTTTTTCAAAAATTTCTTCTTTGAAAAGAAGCCTTGCCTTTTGTTGCCTTTCCAGTCAGTTGTTGACTTAGCCTGTCTAGCTATGTTAGCTTCTGATATTATGGCCCGGTCTAGCACCCCAATATAGGTTTCCAGCTTCAAGACATTCACTATTTCTAAAATGTCGCTTCGAAGCCCATCTTCAAAATGCCTCGCTTTCTTATAATTAGTATCAATCACATGTGGTGCAAACCTGGCCAATTCAGTGAATTTGGCTTCATACTCAACCACCGTCATACTGTCTTGCTTTAGTTCCATGAACTCTGATACTTTCCTGTCCCGGACACATTGCGAGAAGTACTTATCATAGAAAATTTCCAAAAATTTGGCCCAGTCAACATCCTTATGATTCTCACACATTAACATCCACCATCTTCTTGCTTCGTCTTCTAGCATAAAGGTGGCTAGAAGCACTTTCTATGTCTCCGAACAAGGGAACACTTCAAATAGCTTTTCGATGCCGAGAACCCACGCTTCGGCTTTCAACGGATCTAATCCCCCGTGGAACTGTGGTGGTTTCATTTTCTTAAACTCTTTGGTGAGGGCTATTATTCGGTCATCATTCTGATTATCTAGCATGGGTGGTGCCGGAGGTGGAGGTGGAGGATGTGGTTGCTGCCACTGTTGTTGCCATTGTTGTTGTTGCCTCAATGTTTCTGCCATTTCCTGAATCAATCTTTCCATCCTATCCATTCTGGCAATAGAGGACTCATCTATCTCATCACCTCTTGTTCTCACCATCTGATTAGACTTGCATTATACTTTATACAAAAGATTCACAGGTATGCTTATACTAAGAGCATACATATTCAAATAATTTGCAATGCAAGAAAATCACAAACTTATAGCACATAATTGTTCATATTAAAACATTTAATCGTATTCTTGATGCTTTCAAATTCATACTTATCACATGAATGCATCCTAGATCTTATCTAGACGCTTATTGCTCATTTGGACAAGTGTGTGAGTTATTAACTCGTGCTCTGATACCACTCTGTCATGACCCGAACCCGCCCCTATAGGTTAAGGACATAACCGGCCAGTAATCAATGGATTACCTACGGCCTCAAATCAAACAAGACATAACTCATCAGAGTAAAGGGGCCAAACAGAAGCAATTTCGAACTTTTATCCATAGAGCTGTGCTTACATGGCACGCCATAACAATCCATACATACACATGTTAATAACTCACATCAAGATATGTAATAACACACAGTTCTGTACATATAGGATCATTCAAGTCTAAGTCAGCCAATCAAAACTATATACAACTGTAAACCAAAGTTCTCACCAACATGACAAAATATAACAAACTAGCAAAAGGCGAAAACAAGTCTCGTGCGTAAGACGTATGGCTGACTCTTCAAAAGCTTGGCTATTTCTCACAAACTTCACTAAGGCTGGGTTTGGACCTCCCTTGGCTCACCTACAGACACATGAATGAGCGTGAGCGAAAGCCCAGTGAATAATATCAAATACGAAAAATACACGAACAGTATTTAGAACAACATGCACCAACGGCCTTGGACCCAATTCACATTTCTGTCTAGTATATATATATCAATTAACTGCGGGTTCAAACACATCAGATGGCCTTGGGCCCAATCCATTCATATCAAACGGCCTTTGGCCCATTCATTCTTCCATTCATGTCAGACTGGCCTCTGGCCCATTCATTCTTTTATTCATATCAGATTGGCCTTTGGCCCATTCATTCTTTTATTCATGTCAGACTGGCCTCTGGCCCATTCGTTCTTTTATTCATGTCAGACTGGCCTCTGGCCCATTCGTTCTTTCATTCATGTCAGACTGGCCTCTGGCCCATTTGTTCTTTCATTCATATTAACGAACTTATAAGACTTACATAGAAGTAAGCAATTGAACAAATAACATACTTCAGATATCTTTATTAAGATATTACTCACAGTGATCGGCTGGATGATTTGCCCTGGAGCTCGACCCTACACATTCTATGAAAACAATGGGTCACAAACAATTCAATCCGTTCTTAATTCACATATTCCTCTTTAGGCTTCATTCTTATCCTTTCAACTCATTTACAATGCTTAATGCATGCCTAAGAGTACTTAGAAGTGAAAGAAAACGGAAAATGGAACACAGAATGTATTTACAAAATTTCAGAAACAGGGGTCCCCGCTCGAGCATGGACTTTCCCGCTCGAGCGGACCCATTAGGTCTGCAAAAGTACTGGTTGCCTCATTTTTATGCTCGAGCGTGAATTCGGACGCTCGAGCTCAAGGTCACTCTACATAGCTCCCCGCTCGAGCGGACATCAATGTCTGCAAAAAGTTCTGGGAGCTCATATTTCCTGCTTGAGCGGCGCCTTCCCCGCTCGAGCGAACATCCCAAATTCTGGAAAATCCAGAATTGTTCTTGAGCTTCAAACTTGCATTTAACTCAACATATCTTGCATATTATGGCTCAAACTTCACATATACATGTATCAACATGATCCAACACCAAATTTATTACATTATGAAGCTCAATTTCACAAATTAATCACATGCATGTCCCAATTTACACCAAACTTATTTCCAACATAACAAATTCATGCATTCAAAACTCATACTCTTATGAATTGTACATGCATGTGAGATATAACTCTCATTCTCAATTTAGATGATGAAGAGATGGTTAAAAACATGAACTTCAATCAAAGATTCAACATGGATCATGTATTTCAAGCTCAAACATACAAATCCATGGCAATTTCCTACATGCATGTGTACATTGACTTCCAATTCATCAAAACCAACTCAATTCATGTTCTTTATATCATACAACTTTGAATTCACAAAATTACAATATTAAACTCATGAATTCATAACCAATTACTCACCTAAAAGCTTTAATCTTCCAAATTATGATCAATTCTTAAGTGTAGCTTCAAGATCACCAAGTTCCTTAGCCAAATCTCTATCTTGAGCTCCCTCTCTCTCTAGAGTCGGCTCCTCTCTCTCTCTCTCTAGAGCATAATTCTGGCTAATGTTGAATAAAAAAAGAGGAATTGAGTGTATAATGGCCCTTATATAGCCCCTCCTAATCAAATTTGAATATAGCCAATTAATGGCACTTAATTAATCGTTCTGAATCTAATTATTTTGATCCGAATCAATTTTCAATTAAATTTTACCGTAGGCTCTAAAAATTACGCTAATCCCAATGGCGTAGTCAATTTCGATTTCTGTGGCCGATAAGGCCTTCAATTTTCAGTTTATAATAGTAAGTTGAACAAATATTCCTATGGTGAATAGATAGAAATTCAAAACCACATATGTTCATACAAATGGCACACAAATTCGCATCAAACACATAATCATACTCATAATAAAGATCAATTAGCATAATACGGAACAAGGTTATCACATTGTGCCTACGAGTCTTGCATAGGTATGTGTATGTATGATCGTTGAACCCAATTATGTGGTAGTGTAATTAAACTTTGGAACTTGTTCATGTTAGGAAGCGCTACAAGGAATTGTACCTTAATATTATGTTGCGTAGCTATTTCTGTTTCCTGAATAAAGTATGTATTGACTCACTGAATGGAATTAAAGAACTTGTGAAAAGTGAGTGCGGTATGAGGTTGGTTCGAGTTACACAGTAGGTTGTAAGAACTGTAATCCATAATGTGAGGGTGGTGTCGGCGTAATGTTTGCCGTGAGCTAAATGGTTGTGTGTGTGTAAAGGAGTTCGCAGTATTCAAGTATAGGGTTCATGAGTATGAAGAAATGCTAGAAGTGGTTCTTGGGAGGAAATATGGGTTATGTTTCCTAGTAGTGAGTATTGTGCGGGTGACGAATGTTTTGTGTGACTTGAAATAGGTGTTATCATATCGGCACAAGAATGAGGGAACTATGGGAAATGGTGCTAGTGCAACGTATATTCGAGAAGTCCAGTTAGATTCTAGAAACGTGTAGAAAGGTGTATAATGCTCCACCTCAGAGTAAACAGCGCGAGGTAACATGTAAGTGTTGGTAATTGTATGGTTGGCTGACTAGTGATATTCGAGTTTGGGGTGACACATTCTCACTTTAGAACGGCCTAGATGTGAGCATAGTGATGAGTTGGGAAATGTCTTGGAGGGGTTTTATGAGTGTTAATTCTTCTATGTATAATGGTAAGGCTCAGGTGAAACTTGTCTCAGGTTGACAGAAATTCCTTGGGTTGGGGGTAGAGCATTATAAACTTCTTGGCCCTATTTGCATGAGAATGATAAATGATGATGATTATGCTGATTATGAATGGTGAGATGTGAAGTGATGTGTGTTGACATTTGAATTGTGAGAGTAGATACTTGGTAAATTGGATTAAGTTGTGTAAAGAAGATGGATCCTTGTAGTCGCTCCCTTTGGGTGGGACTTAAGGATTGGCTTGGCTTAGTTTAGTCTGTTTTGGTTTGACATGCAATTGATGGTTTCAATAAATGTGATTTTATAGCTTTTTTAGCTTGGACCCAGCCCATTGTATGTTTTGGATCCGAGTTTTGTTATTTTTTATGGTTATTCATGTCTTGTTTTCCCTTATATCTCTTTGAATTTGGCTTTTGGGTTGTATTGATTGCGTTTGGAACAGGTTGGTAGCTTGTTTTTCAAACTTGTGTGTCCAGATTTTTGTTCCTTCGCTCGAGTGAAGCTTCTTGCACTCGAGCGGTCTTTGTGAACATCTAGTATTTTTACAGGCTGCAAAACTATTGGGAGTTTGTTTTCTTTGCCCCAGTGACGACCTCTGTTTGCAAAACTACTGGGAGTGTGTATTCTGTGCTCGAGCAAACCTTCTTGTACTCGAGCGGAACAACTTATTGTGTTTAGTTGCTCGAGTGACAACTCTTGCACTCAAGTGAACTGTGCGTATATTAGTTCGTAAACAGGTCATTTTACATCACTTTTTCATGTCTCTATCTCTCTCTTAAACATTTCAAAACCCTAAGTTGAGACCCTCTTTCTCTAAAACTCACATTCTCTCTACAAATGCACCAAGATCTAGTGATTTCTTCACCCTACTCCCTTTGTTAAAAAGGTAGAGCTCACCTAGAGCTTCGTTTTCATCCGAATAGAGTTGGGTTTCATCCATGTTTATCTCGTCTTCTAACTTTGAGGTACGGATTCTCTACACTCTTTTATGATTTTTAACTTAACAATTTGTCTTTACAAAACAATCTCATGATTTGGAGGATTTTGGACAAACTTAGAGTTTTGGGTTTAAAATCAAAAGAGGGGTTTTTAAATGGATGTATTGAAAATGGTTAGGGGAGTGGAAATAAGGTTAAGTTGTGATAAAATTATTGATTTAGATACTCGGAATATATTTTGAAAGAAAATGGGGTTTTTGCCCTAATTGTCTCAAATGTTTATTTTGTACAAACAAATGGAATTGGTGTTAGAAATGTGAGATGGGATTGGTATTGATGAGGATAGTAGAGTTGGATATGTATTATCACTCACCTCTTAAGATTTGAAAAGTTTATCTTTATTGAATATAAATTTTCTATTTATAAATATCTGTTTGGGCTATCGATGGAGGATAGCTATGATTATTCTAGAAATTGCATGTGAATTAGGAGAATTGAAACTATTTTCTCATTCATTTGCATTGAACATTATTTCGCACTTATACATTGAAAATGTGTATTGTTTTGAGAAAATAAAGGTGAATCTGGGAATTTTGAATTGGAATGTTTAACTAAGTTAGCCTGAGCGTCCAGAGTGAAAGTCCTGAAAACCGCGTTTATACATGGGGGCCGATTCACGGACGAAATTTTTGTGAAATGGCAACAGTAGTGCTTTTATAGCCTACATTTATATAGGTCCCGGTTTATGATTTCCTCCGGACAAAATTTTCGAGAAAGGTTGTATTATTTTGAAATTCTCAGAGTGTGATTCACTGCCCTATTTTCTATTACAAAGGAAAGGATTCATGAACTATGATATTAATGTAGCATGGCATAGTTTTGGAAAGCGACATAAAATGTTTTGGCATGAGCATTGCACTTGCTTTCACCTTATAACTTTGTTATGATTCATATATTATGTTGGATTATTTCTACTGGCTTTGGCTCACCCTATGTGAGAAAAACATTTCAGGTGTTGATGATATGCCTCCGCCAAGGCAACAACTTGGGAGGATTTGGAACAAGAGCTTCTCTTTTTGTTGTGTTCATTTTGTATAGCCAAGGGCTTTAAATGTATCGGACCTAAAATCCACTTTTGTTTTAACCAAGAATTATCTTGGAAAGTTGTAAGCCTTTAGGGCATTTATTATCTGTATAATTTCCACTCTTATATTTTAGTTCACAACATATGCTATGGATTTAGGGCCAGGCATTATGAATGTATACCGCATATGTTTCTTTTTGTAAACTCAACTGGACTTAATGGAAGATAATTACTTTATCGTTATTGTCATTTATTGATATTATGGATGAGTTATTGTATTTATTTCGGAGCATTACATATTTGAAGTTAATTGATGCCTAATCATCTTGGGATTTGCTTTGGTCCGGATAATAGAGATAAGGTTGATATAGTACCTCAAGTGGTACTGGAAAACATTGAGTTTTACTTGTGTATATACGTTGTTGATGTGAATTTGTGAAACTACTTTAATTAAGGGAAAAAAACAAATTTGTTTGAATGTAAATTGTTGTAAGCGCACTTGTGCCAATGTACACATTAATTGTTAGTATTGAAATTTGTAATGATAGGGAGACTTCTAACTTGTGGGAAGTGGTATGCACTATGTTACTTCGCAAATGCACCTTAATTGTTTCTATTCGTTATTAATATAAGTGTGTATGGAAAATGTGTTGTGATGTCACTGAATAGGTTGCAAAGGTTATTTGATGATGGCTGAAATTTATCAGGAAAATGTCGAGACTGATGTGGAAAAATGAAAATTTCTTTTCCCTGAGTTGTGGCCTAGGATGGCACAGTCAAACTAAATGTTAAAGACTTGACCTAAGTATGTTAATGAACGATTCTCATTATTTTACCATTAATTATGACGTAATATGAGATTTTGTATTGGACCGGGCATTGTAGTATGTCAATTGTTTTCACCATTGTTGTTGGGTGTGTGGTGTAATGGTGATTTTCTTCCTCTTCAAAACTGGGTTTTGGTTATGCGATGGTCATTGTCCATGTTATTGTTGGTTGGGGAGTTATTATTGTCCTTGGGATTACTAGGAGTTGATGTCATTCCTTGTCTGTTGGATTTCAATTAGTATACTGATTGAAGAGTATTTGTAATCTCTTTCATGTGATTCTTTTGTTCAGGTGTCTTTGGGGCATCGAGGTATTGAACCAAAATTTGAGAAACTATCTTGAGTTTGAGTCTAGCCTTTGGTTGGTGATGATATCTTACCATTGGGTCTGAGTTGCTTTCGATTTGACTCTTATTTTATTTTGGGAATACATCCCAAGTGTGTTAAGTCAAGAGTTGTATTCTATCTAGGTTGGTTCGCCTTTAGTTTTAGTTCTTTTTCTAATTTCGGGGACGGAATTTTCTAAGGTGGGGAGATTGTGACACTTCATACTTCTTGGATTAATGGGATTGCTCTGAACACTTTTATTTTTATACTTGGAGCCTCTTGGGTTCATTTTGGGATATTGATTGAGATGGTATCATAATGATAAAATCGGATTGAACCAAAAACTTTAACTCGGATAATTGTCCTATGAACAGTCATCACTCTTTTGCCCTTTTCTTTTTCCACACTTTGAATTTGGATGTGAGGCTGAAAGCTTGTTTCCGGAGCTTCGATTTGGGTCCTAAAAAAGAGAGTTATGCCCTGTTTGAACTTTGTGTATCTGTGCTAGAAGTAAGTCTGCTAAAGCGAAAGAAGTTGCATTTGAGCGAACTGCGCGAATTTCAGAGATTTTGGGAGCTTTTTTTCTTCACTCGAGCCAAGCTTTCCTCACTCGAGCGAAGTGTCTGAACTCAGCAAGTTTAAAAGTCACTTTTTAGTTAACTTTTATTCATTCTCTCTTGCTATTTCTCTCTCTTGTCCCCTTTTTCCTCCATTGTTGAGTGTTTCATGCTTTTAAGCTTGGTTTTTATCTCTTTTCCCTTATTTTCTACCCCATGTTCCTTATACAAAAACGAAGAGCGCGCCAATGGCTTTCTATCTATCTAAGCGGATCGCGTTTTCGTTGAAGTCAAAATTTCAGGTTTCTCTCTCTCTTCTTGCTTAAGGTAGGGATTTTCATTGCTTCTCTTCAATATTTTCTTGTGGATAGATGAGTGGTTGTTTCTATTGCATAAAATCCTCATTCTGAGGAGATTTTCAAAATAGCATGTAAAGGAAGTTAGGGTTTTTAAATTTTGGAAGTTGAATTGATGATTTAAGTAGAATATAGAATATTTGGGTTATTGGAATAAGATTTTGTGTTGAATAGTAAAAAGCCCTAATTTATGCTTAACCCTAGTTGTAGAATTTATTTTGGTAACGAAGAATGCTTAAGCTGACATTAGATTCATGAAATTAAGTTTGTGTTTTGTTTAGATGAGTATAAATAATGACAATTAATGGTTGGAAGATGATCACTATATATGAGGGTTAGGTTAAAGAAATTAAGATTGGTAATTAAATTAATTAATCTTGGATAATTTATGATGATTATTGTTGGTGAAATTGAGTATGAAGACTTGATGATAATGAGGAAAAGTAAAGACATAATTGGAACACAAGAAGTGTGAATACTTCTAAAGATGAGCCTTTATATTTTTGTGGATGTGTTGTTAGGTTATTTTGTGATTAAAACAATGAATGTTGTTATTTATTTATTTATTTTTTGGTTGGAATTGTAACAATGAATGACTTGATAAATAATAGAGAACGTGGTGGAACATGATGTGTACTTATTATGTGAATGAATCCTTATTATATGGTGGACGTGTAATTGAGCTAATATGTAACAAAAATAATGAACGATGTGTTGGCTTTGCCCACAAATCATAATGGGGAATGACTTGAGGAATTGATGGATTTGGATGTTGGTTTGGGGTCTATTTCCCATCGTATTTGAGCTGGCAAAGCGTGACGCTTAATAAAGGTTCTGTCTTCCATACGAAGTAGCGCGTGGTAAAGCGTGTGGGCTGATGAGATGGGTAAAGGTTCCGCATTCCTTTCAACTTGTGGCCAGTAAAGCATGAGGTTCCGCATTCCTTCCGGCTCGTGACTGGTAAAGCATGGTAGTGCAATGATGTGGCTTGGTAATGGAGCCGGTTTATATTTGGTTTTTATGAAACGTGTTAGAAATTGGGCAACGATTATAATGAGATCTACACTTGTGATTGTGATAATGGGAAGTAAATAATCATAATGGTGTAAGGTTGAATATATTGATTTGTGTAGATTCATCTAATGTGTTTTAATGGGTAATGGTTTGTTATGACTTATATTAGAATGATTCTTTCTATAATTAGACTTCTTGGTAATGTCAACAAGGGATTTTCGTAAAGAACTTTTGAAAACTATACTAGAATCATACAGAAATAAAAGAAAATCTTTTCTTTGAAAAGTTGTTCGTGGATTTCTTTATGAAAATGGTATTTGTATATATATATATATATATGTATATTGTACTTTCGAATATGGTAGAGCATCTTTATTATATATGTATCACTTGTTAGCATTCATGATCGCATGTATCTAGGGATCTTATTGTTTAGAATCAAGGAAGATTCCTACTAGATTTTGTGTTCATCCCATTTATTTTAATCATTTTCAAGGACCAAAACGTCGGATTGAGGATTTGAAGAGTTTATTTTCTTTTACAAGTCATAGTGTAAATGAGAGATTTATGTGTAATTCAATGTGAATATTGACATGTATTATGGTTGTATTCATTCAAGAGAGAACAATATGATTATTACTCAATAAAATGGTTATTTGTAATAATAAATCTATTTAATAAAATGGACTTGAATTAAAGGTTTTGGTAATATTTTCGAGTAATGAAATTTGAGGTGTGATAGAAAAACTTTATTTATTATATCATAAGATTATTAGAACTATGGCAATGCAAAGTCCATGCCACATCCCACTGGAGTACTATTGACTAACGTGTGCTCATTTCAGTGTGCTTGTTTACCAAGGACTTTAGGTGCTGGGCTTGTTTTTGGTGTCATTGTAGCAAGTTCCATATACCCTACAAGTGACATATAGGTATATATATTTTTGATCAACAAAATAAAAATTCATAGATATATAATGGCTAATGTTTTACATTGAGGCTCCGTTTGTTTCGACGTAAAATATTTTATCCAAAAATCTTAATTTTCTTTTAAATTGATTTATGTAGAAAATATTTTTTGTTTTTGTTTTTGTTTTTTGGTGTTTGGTTGACACTTGAAACAAAAATATTTTATTACCTAAAAGTAAACTTTTGATTCAATAAAGTGTCATTTATGATTTTTTTAGTGAGCTAAGATACTCTGGCGTGGAAATTAATCATTTTCACGGCAGCCTCTTGTAACATAAAAATAATATAAGAAAAAATTAGCCCAAAACATTGTATTAAAAAAAATCAAAATCAAAATAGTGAATATATATAGATATTTTGGTCAACAAACATATAGTGGGAGCGAAGGAGGTCTTGGGATTTGTGAACCTGATCGACGGTGGAGGAGAAGTTTACAGGAAGTAATGAGTGGGGGTTGGCTGAAAAGTTGGTAAGGAAGAAGGTGGCGGCAACTAGGGCTAAGGCGCCAATCTGGTGGGTTTAGGAGCATGGAGGGTTACAGTAGAGGCCTAGGGATTCTGGGTTTGCTATTAAGCTTCCCATTTGTAGCCAAGTATGTGACGATTGTGTGATGAGTGAGCGTGGCCTCTTGAGGGAGACAATGAGGCATGGAAAATTCAGAAAGACATCGTTTTGAGTTGATAGAGGCTTGTTAATTTTAGGGCAAATTGCACCCCTGACCCCTTTGTTTAAAGGGGAATTACGACACAGTGAGACAAAGAAAAAAAATTACAAAAACATGTGTGTGTGATGGGCTGTAAGTGAAAAGTTGTGGACTTGCACCCCTTCATGATTGTGTAAAAAAAAAAAAAAAGTATGTAATTCCCTCTTGTTTGAATCAGACATTTACAATTGATGGGGTTCTTATGGCACCGTTTAGGAATAGACTATTTTTGTTGACTTTTTGATTATTTTAGATTGGCGAAAAAAGTTGTGTTTGGGATGATAGTTGGTTTTTTTTTTATAGTTAATTTGATGGTGGTGAAAGAAATAGTAAAATGATTTTGAGTTTGACGTGACATTTTATCTTGTTGACTATTTTAGCTGATTTTGTCTTTATTAGCTATCTTAATCGAATGCCTCTTGCCAAACAAGGCCATGTCATTAACATTTTGGACCCAAGAACGCCATGTGCAACTCACATGAAAATATTAACAATTACTCCATATGCAAAAAATAAACAAATAAATTATGTTAGTGATTCTTATAAATTCCTTAGAATTTCACTTTGATTCCTCCAATTTCACACGTATTGTTTTTACTTGTAAAATGTTAAAGGCAATTGAAAGAAAAATACCATCAAAATACAATTGAAAGTGTGTGAATTAAATTTTTATAATTGAAACTACAGAGATGAAAGTGAAACTTCACTAAAATTATAAGGAATAAAAATGAAATAGAGTAAATACATCCCAGTGGAATTATAAAAAAATAAAAAATAAAAATACATATTGATGAAAAAAATTTATAATTTTAATTATTAATATTTCTAAAAAAAATTCATTGATTTGTAATTATTTTTGTAAACTCTTTGATATTTACCTAATGAAATTTACGTTTGGTTAAAGAAAAATTGCCTTTTATATTAATTTGGCTTCTCTTGTTTCAATTATAATACATTTTCTTTAATTTTAAATTTTGTTTTCTACTCCAATTTACAAAAATTATTAATATTTTTTATAAATGATATTCACATGTGCCCCACGTGACAATTTTTCAAAGGAAAAATAAGAAATTCTTGCAATCTCTCTCAACAAATGATAATTACTCAATTAGAAAACAAATGACAGCCTATTGATTTTAAATTTGTTATACATTTCATTCCACCAAAACTCTCCCATTCTCCTTCTTTTTTTCCTTCGCTTCCATCTTCTTTTAGCATGTATGTGTGCTCTCATGAGCTCATGAGAGAAAGAGGGGAGGAGGGACGGAACTAGGATTTCATTATCGCAGAGACCAAAAGATAAATAATATTTTTTCACTATATAGATAAACACACATGCATGTACAATACAATATACAAATTATATATATATATATACTCATAAAAAAAATTCAAATATCATATAATAAATTTCTAATAGGTTTAAGAAATTTTTTGGTATAATATAGAAAAAGAATGCAAGATGTAAAAAGAATGAGATATATATCTCTCATACCAAGAGGCTATTTTATTTATAAAATAATTTATATATATATTTAGAAGTGCAATGGAAAACAAAATTTTTCATAGAAAGAAGAGGGTTATGGCCCTACATAGTCTTCTCCTGATTCTATCTTTGGGAGTAGCTGACATATGATAACCAAGAATACAAAAATTTAAACGAATTTTTTGTACAAACAAATATGTGCATATAGCATTATGCTTAAATGAAGACATTCATAAACAAGTTCATAAACAAGTATATAGAGCTCAAAGACTTTTACAAATCAATCTTATTGTGTAGAAGAAAATGTAAAGTTGTACCTAAACCACTACTTTAAAAATCAAATTTTGTGAAATTTCTGTGTTGATGTATGGCTTCAAATACTACAACCAAAGTAGTTTGAAGTTTAGGATAGGAGAATTCAACATATATATATATATATATGATCTAAGAAAGCACGGACATGACACAAATACTATAATGATTCTGGTTTAGACCCGACCTGTTTATTATTTTGGATTTAGGATTTCTTATCTTAAATGGTTGTTCATACCCTTATACATTCTATTCTTGATTGAGTTTGGTTATTTGGTTGTCGTTTTGCCTTTGGAACATGTTGGGAGTTCATTTTTCAAAGAAGTCCTTGCCCAAAATTCTGCTTGTTCGCTTGAGCAAACTTTCTTGCACTCGAGCAGTCTTCGCGAACTTCCAATACTTTTGTATGTCTACAAAACTACTGGAAGTGTAGTGCTTTTAGCTCGAGTGAACTTTCTTGCACTCGAGCGGTCCTTCTTGAGCTCAAATTGTTAGTTTATGTCTGCAAAACTTCTGGGAGAGTGTCATTGTGCGCTTGAGTGGTAACTTTGTTCGCTCGAGCGATCTCACTTATTATGTCTAGTCGCTCGAGCTTGCCTAAAGCTTCCTTTTGATCGGAGTAAAATTGATTTTTGGCTTCATCAAAGTTTCTTCACTCTCTCCCTTGTCTTCTAGTTTTGAGGTAGAGATTTCTCTACACTTTAGTATGATTTTTAACTTGGTTATTTGTCTTTTCAAAGAAATCATGGGATTTGGGAATTTTGGATAAAATTTAAGGTTTGGTTTGGAAATCAAAAGAAGGGTTTTTAAATGGGTTCTTGGAAATAATTGTGAGAATATAATTATGGTTGGGTTGTGATGAAATGATGGATTTTTATCATTGGAATTGATTTATAAAGAAAATGGAATTTTGCCCTAAAATCTTGGATATTTGGTTTTGTAAAAAGGAAATGGAAATGATGTTGGGTTTTGTGAAATTGGAATGATAATGATGATGATGGTGGAGTTTGATATGTATTATCATTCCTATTTTGAAATTTTAGAAGTATATCTTTATTGGAAATTATCTATCTATTTAGAGATATCTGTTTTGGGCTATCGGTGGAGGATAGCTATGACTGTTGTAGAAATTGCATGAGAATTAGGAGATTTGAAACTAATTTCTAATCCATTTGCATTGAGCATTGTTGCATACTTAACACATTGAAAATTTATATTATTTTGAGAAAAATAGGTGAATACATTGGTGAATCTGGGTAGGAGTTGTGGTTATGGTATTATTGTTGGCCTGTGTGTCCTTTGGTGAAAGTCTAGAAATCTGCGCGGTTAGGTGTCGAGCCTTCTAGTTAATACCGGTAAAAATGGCATTGGTAGTGCCTATATAGCCTACTGGCAAACACGTACCTAGAGATTCCCAGTGTTCGTAATCACTGCTTTGTTTTTTATTGTAAAGGAAATGTATTCATGAATTTTGATATAAACTTGGCATTGCATGGTTTTGGAAAGAGATATAAAATATTTTGGCATAAGCATTACATATGCATTTACCTTATAGCTTTGTTAAGATTCATACACTGTGTTAGAGTATCTCTACTGTGTTTTAACTCACCCTATGTGGAAAATCATTTTCAGGTACTGATGATATGCCCCCGCCAAGGCCGTAACTTAGAAGGACTTGGAGCCAAGAGCTTCTTTTGTTATTGTTGTATTTATTTTGTACAAGGTTAGGGCTTTATTTGTATTGAGTTTAAACTCGTTTTTGTTATAACCAAGCATCGTCTTGGAAAGTTATAGCTATTAGGGCATTAATCTATTTTTTTGACTTTTATTTCATATCTTATACTTATGACACATGCTATAGATTCAAGGTTAGGGCTTATGAGTGTATAGTTGCATGTGCCTTCTTTTGTAAAATTGAATCATATGAATGTAAAGATATCACATTCAGAAATGTATTGTTAATTGAAAATTATCGTGATGATGGTATTATTGTTAATTATTTTGGGGCATTACAGATACGACACAGATATGATGTCACGTCAATTTTCAAAAAATCCAAGACACGACACGTGAGGGACAACACAAAATATATAATTTTATATATTTATTAGATGTCGTATATATCAATATATCATTCAAATATAATACAATACTTATTTTATAAATTTACATCATTTTTTTTTTTTGGAATTTTTTTTAAGATCCCTCATATTGAGATTTTGTAGTATAAAGGACATGAAATATTTTCATAGTAGTTGGGGTCTTTCAAATTTTTACAGAGAAATTTTAAAGCAGATAAATTTCAAAACACAGAGAAATTGGTTTGAAATTTCTCTAGTTTGCTCAATTTCTCTATATTTTCAAATTTTCTCTATATTTTTAAATTTCTCTGGTTTGCTCACAAATTTCTTTGTGTTTCAACCAATTTTGTCTAATTTGCTCACAATTTTCTCTGTGTTTTGAACAAACCAAAGAAAATTGAGCTACTCATAAACCAATTTTTCTACAATTTTTACAAGAAAATACCATGCTAAGTTTATCAAAGAACTTAAAATACAAAATCTAATTACAGTTTAAAAAATAGCAAACACTTGTTTAGTAACCATTTCATTTTTAGTTTATATTTACAAAAATTTTAAAAATTATCACAAAAACTTGTTTGGTAAATTTTTTGGTTTTTAAATCAGTGCTCTCAGTTTGTAAATTTGATAAAAAATTGTGAATTCAAAAAATGAGTTTACATTGGTTTTTAAACAGACCAAAAACGTGGAGCTACAGTAATTTCGGGTTTGCATAACACAGACCATGGTTCAAATCTGCGTAGGAGTAAGTTTTTCAATCTTCCGTCCTCTTCTTCAAGGAGTTGTAACTTACGGAAACCCCAGGGAAATCTCTAGAGAGAGAGAGAGAAATGGGTTATTTGTGGATAAAGAAAGTTTGCTAGAGGAGAACCTTGGCCTAGATCTTCATACACCTGAGCTATTTCTGATGCAACACAAAGTTCGACGATTCTGTCTCAGGCATCTGTGTTGTTCTCAACAACCCCTTTAATCTACCTGAAGCTGTGAAAAAAATGAAGAAAACGACGATCGGTTCTTTTATAACAGAGGAAATCAGTGATGGAGACGATGGCTATGGAGATCAGTGACGGAAACGACGACGATGATGAGAGATAAAGAGATCTGATGACTAAGATTGCAAAGTCAGTGTTTGGATTGCAAACTGAGATCGATTTCAGTCTTTCTTCTTGTTTAGCTTTTCAGTGGTAGCAAGAGCGACGACAGCGAACAACGGAGGAAGTCTCGCTACCCTTTTCTTCTTCTTCACTGATCTCTCTCTCTCTCTAGGTTTTCAAACACTCTCTCTCTATATTTGGCTTTACTGCTCCACGTGATTAATGGTGATATTATTATTATGGTTTGTATGTTAGTTGTTATGAATATTATTAATATGGTTATTAAATTTATCTATGGTTGGTATTATATTAATATGGTTATTATGGATGCTTATTATAATGTGTATGATCTTATTGTCATAAATAATAATACATAAATATAAATATTTTAGGCCTTAACAAATATGTTTTTTAGTTTATGTTTTTAAAATTTTTCAAACATTTCGTCCAAACCAAACGCATTTGTAGTTTATGTTTTTCTAAAATTAAACAAAAATCAGTTTATAAAACTTTTGTAAACATAAACAAAAAAAGTAAACGTTACCAAACACTACACATCCCAAAAGATCACCAATAAAATCAATCGAGGTAGAGAAAATTCAGATGTTAGAGAAAATCAATCAAGACACTAATGGCAAAGAAATTGCAGAGAAATTCATTTCAACCAAACTACTAGCTTCAACAAGATCAAGAAAACACATAAAGTAAAGTGAATCCAATATGTTCAGAGAAAATTGTGATGCCAGAGAAAATTCATCTCAAGGAGAAAATTACACACAATGAGACAACTAACCAATGAAAATCAAACAAGCAACATAATTTGATGGGTCAAAAAAAATTTAGATGTTAGAGAAAATCAATCAAGGCACATAAATTAATGTGATTATAATTGTGGTCAGAGAAAATTCATCACATGGAAAAAACTAAACAGTGAAAATCAAACAAGCAATATAAATTGAAATGCCAGAGAAAATTCATCTCAATCAAACTAATGGCAAAGAAATTGCAAAGAAATTCATCTCAATCAAACTATTAGCTTCAACAATATCAAGCAAGCACATAAAGTAAAGTGAATCTAATGTCATAAGAGAAAATTCAAATACAATGCAAGAGAAAATTATAGACAGAATTACATAACAATCATATTCATATATATATATATATTCGAAAACCCCATCCACCTTAATCTGGTTCCAATTCCATGGCATTGATTACACTAAGAAAATCACAACAACATTGTTTTTTTATAGACAAATAAATTCAAATAAAGGCACAAATTTAAACACTATTATAATAGTCAAATTTGTGAAATTACATCATCTATTCAAATTCAATCATGTTATTGTGCTGCAAATTGGGTTTTTGAGTTTCATAATTGATCAACCAAATGACAAAGAATTGGAGAAAACACAGACCCATCAAGGCTTTAGAACCAAGATCAACACCAGATCCGATGTAATAGCGAAGGTTTCAGGCCCATAACATGGACGACGATGGTGGAATCTTCCTTGGAGCTGACGTTTCATGGCTTTCGACATCACTCAATACACTGTACATTGCTTGAAATTGCAGTGTCTTTGTTTCTCTGATTCAAAAATATTAGGAGCTTAGCATCCTATGGAGGTGAAACAAGCTGTGTATGATTACTTCAGGTTTAGCTTTAATGAACAATGGCAGCACAAACCTAAGCTACTGGGCCCATTTGAAGTGATCCAACAGAGCCAGCATTTCAATAGTTTGGAAGTGGAATTTTTTGAAAATGAAATTTGGGCTACAGTTATTGATTGTGATGGCAACAAGGCATGTGACACCCCAAAAATATAACCATAGGTTCAACCGAAATATAAATAAATAACTACATGAATCAAAGTGTAACATTCTTTCATCTCATAAAATTAATAGTACAAAAGAGTTTAACATAAATAAATGCCCTATAGGCTTACACCTTTCCAAGCCTTGGCTTGGTTACAACAAAAATGAGACTAACTCATATTATTTAAGTCGTAGGCTTTACAAAAAGTGAAACAACCCAAAGAAGCTCTTGCTTCCCAAAGGTCATTCTAATGTTATTGTCTTGGTGGAGGCATGCCATCATTACCTGAAAATGTTGTTCCCAAATAGGGTGAGCCATAGCCTAGTAGAAATAATCTAACACAATATATGAGATTTAACAAAAGTATAAGTACAATATGCATAAACAATACTTGTGACAAAACATTCACATTTTATATAGTCATAAGGTACCAAATCCAAATCTTAATCTATTTCCATTCAATTCATTTCAATACATGAGCCAATTTCATTATTTCTTAATAACCTAAATGAGACTACAACTTAATAGTTCTACGATCACATCATTAACACACAAACAGTTCAATCTGCCATTCTCCGGAAATTTCGTCCACGGGATCGACACCTATGTATAAATTTCGGAAGTTTCACTTAGGACACTTCGGCCAACTTAATTATAATGGAGTCCATCCCCTTTCTCCTCCCAAACAGTGGAGTCCATCCTCTTTCTCCTCTCAAACAATCAAACATATACAATGTATTTAAACACATAATCATATATAGAGTACATCTCCTTTCTCCTCCCAAACAATTATACATATACAATGTATTTAAACACACGATCATATTCAATGATAACCAACTATGGATTAGTTTTTAATTCACCTAATCCTCATGCAATTTCTATAACAATCATAGCTATCCTCCACCGATAGCCCAATATAGTTATTTCTAAACAGATATAAAATCTCATAACAGATAATTTATTCAAAATTTCCAAAGATGAGGCGTATCATCTACTCAACCCACTATTTATTTCAACACTTGTTCAATTTTAGGCTTACAACATCAATTTCATTTACCTATACAAAATAAATATTATGATCATTTTAGGGCAAACCCTCTCTTTTCTCAAGTATCAATCAAGTAGCAAAATCAACTATTTTGATCACATACAACATCATTTTCAAACCCCACAATCATTTATCCCTCATTTATCAAAATTCCTTTTTCCATTTTACACTCAAACCCTAGGTTTGTTCACATTATCCCCAAATCCCACCATTGTTACACAACAACAAATAGCTAAGTTAAAAACCATATTAAAGTGTAGAAAATCCCTACCTCAAGTTAGATGACCAAGCAAAACAAAGGTGAAACTCCAAGGATGCTCAAATCCAACTTTGTTCGGATCAAAACGAAGATCTAGAGACGCTCTAAACCTTTTTCTCAAAGGCACTAGGGTAGAGAACCCAAAGGATCTAGGCCAAAATGTAGGGGAAAATAGTGTTTTAGAGAGAGAGGGTCCAGATCTAGGTTTTTAGAAAGTTTTAGAGAAAGAGAAGAATGAAAAAGTGATATAAAATGTTATTTTCATGATCTGATATACGCACAGTCCGCTCGAGTGGGAAATTTGATGCTCGAGCATCAGACATAATAAGTTATTCTGCTTGAGCGCAAAAAAGGTTACTCGAGGACCAAGAGACGCTCACCACTCGAGTGCAGAAAACACACTTCCAGAAGTTTTATAGACAACAAAGCAACACTTGAGTGCAGAAAAAGCCGCTGGAGCGCCCATCCGCTCGAGCGTAGAAATCACTCTCCCAGTAGTTTTGCAAGCCTGCAAAGTACTAAGAGTTTGTAAAGCCCGCTCGAGCGCAAAAATGGCCGCGCGAGCGGATGAGTAAAAATCTGGGCAACAAAGGTTTGGAAAAATAAGCAACCAACCTATTCCAAACGCACAACTACAATCCAATAACCAAAATAGAGGGGAGACAAGGGAAGCAAGACATGAATTAACATTCAAAACCATAAAAACCCAAGTCCGAAATACAACAAGTGACAAGTCAAAATCGGAGTCGCTATAAGGCACCTGGTCCTAATGGGTTTAACATGACTTGCTACCAAAAAGGGTGGAAATTCATGAAAGGTGATATCCTCACTTTCCTGCAGGAATTCTATATCAACAGCAGTTTGATTGGGGGCTTAAATAGTTCATTCATTACTTTGGTCCCAAAAAAAGACAACCTTTCAAGCATCCTTGACTACATGCTTGTTAGTTTTATAAACTCCACATATAAAATTCTTTCCAAGGTTCTCACCAATAGACTGAAAAGAGTTCTTCCTGTTGTTATAGATAATGCCCAATCTGCATCTCTAAGGGGAAGGAATATTTTGGATGGTGTATTGATAGCTAATGAGGCGGTGGACTGGTGGAAGAAATCTAGATGTAAGGGCCTAATATTGAAGTTGGATTTCCAAAAAGCATATGGCACAGTAAATTGGAACTTTCTTATCCAAATGCTATCCAATCTTGGTTTTGGTGCTAAGTGGGTGAATTGGATCCAGACCTGCATTTCTTCAGCTAAAGTCTCTGTGTTGGTAAATGGTTCCCCCACTCCTGAATTTTGTCCTCAAAAAGGGCTAAGGCAAGGCGATCCATTATCACCTTTCTTGTTTAATGTGGTGGCTGAAGGCCTAAACTTATTACTTACAAGAGCAAAAGAGTTGGGCTTGGTTAAAGGGATAACCATTGGGTTCAATGGCATTAATATCTCTTATTTTCAGGTTGTAGATGACACAATTATTTTCTGTGAAGCTGAGTGGCCTGAAGTTTTAATTGTGAAGAGATTACTCAAATACTTTGAGATTATTTCTAGGTTGAAGATCAATTTTCATAGGAGTGTTGTATGTGGTGTAGGCATTCCTGATGATATTGTGTAAACTTTTGCTTTAAGACTGAATTGTACCTGCCAGAAGCTCCCTTTGAAGTATCTTGGATTGCCATTAGGGGCCAATCCATCAAGAAGAGCAACTTGGAAGCCTATGGTGGAGAAATTTAAGAAGAAACTAACAGGTTGGAAAAAGAGGTTGTTGTCCTTTGCAGGTAGAGTAACACTAATCAAATCTGTACTATCCTCACTACCTGTTTATTACATGTCTCTGTTTAGGTTGCCTCGAAGTATGGAAAAAGATATTGATAAGATTCAAGCAGCTTTCTTATGGGGAGACTCTGAGGTCAAGAAGAAAGTCCACCTGGTGAAATTGAATGATTTAACCAAGGATGAAAAGCAAGGAGAGTTGGGGATTGGGGATTTAAGAATTGTAAACAATAGCTTGCTTGCTAAGTAGTGGTGGAGATTTGGGATGGAAGATAACTCATTATGGAAACAGCTCATATGCAGTAAGTACAAATCAGAGGGGGGTAGATGGTTTCCTTTTCATGTGGAGGCAAATAATTTCAAGATTGTGGAGTGACATTCTATTTGTTAATGAATCTAACAGCAGCCTGTTCAACCATTATTTGCACAATACTGAAATCACGATTGGCAACGGTGAAAGACTTAGTTTCTGGGTTGATAATTGGATGGGCACCAGTTTTTTGAAGTCCCAATTTCCTAGATTATACTACTTATCAGTGGAAAGAGACATATCCTTGTTTTTGCAGTGGTCTAGGTCTCAAAATCAGAACAGCTAGGCATTCAACTTCAAAAGACCATTATTGGCTTGGGAGGAAGATGAATTACAGAGACTTCATGATGTTCTTGGAGAGGGTCCTGAGTTGAGATTGGATTCTAAAGATAGTCTTTTGTGAAAAGCTGATCCTGTAGGTATTTTTAGAGTTAAAGGCGTTGTTATCTAGTGTGAATCATCTACTGGTCCTACCCTAAAAATTCCTAACTTGATCTGGCACATTCCCTCTCCACCTAAGGCCTAATTTCTCTCTTGGTTAGTCTAGAAATGGAGGTTAAAGACCTCAGATTATTTATATAGAATTGGTATCTTAAGTGATGAAGTAAGTACTGAGTGTGTGTTTTGTCATGCGGAGATTGAATCACTTAATCATGTTTTATTGATCTGCCCCTTTGCTTGGAAAGTATGGTCACCATAATCAAGTGGTGGGGTTTACAATGAGCCTCCCCTAGTTCAGTAAATATGCTAATGCACTAGTGGATAGGTTGGACTTACAAGAAAGGGAGAAACAACTGTGGAGATCAATTTTGATTGTTGGTTTGTGGTCCCTTTGGAAATGCAGGAATCACTGCTTGTTCAATGAGTTGCAGCCCGTTAGTGATGACCTTTGTGAGTTAATTAAATTTAGAGTGGCCATTTGAATGAAAGCACATTCATTTGGGCAAGGGTATGGGGTGGATGAGTTTATCTACAATATGCAACAAGTTAGAAGCTACTTATAGTTCCTTTGTTGAGTTTGTGTGCACTACTTATAGTGCTTTGTTGGGCCTGTGTGGGTGAAGCAGAGGAGGTGATCTGCTGCTATGATCTGTTTGCTGTTGTTTGTTGTTGCTATCTGTTGTGCTGCTGTCTGTTTAGCTAATTTGCTGCACTGATTTGTATGCTGTGATTTGTTGTAACATGTTTTGCACTGGTCTGCTGTTATCTGTTTGTTGCTGTGATTTGTTTTGGATCTGTCTTGCTTTAGTCTGCTGTGATCTATTGTTGCTGTGTAACAGGGGTGGTGTCTTGGTCTTTGTTGTTTTGGGGTTTGTTTAGCTTTTTTCTTAGGTGTGGTTGGTTTTGTGTTTGTGGTTGGTCTCTCACCAACCCTTGATGTTGTGCTAGCATATGATTGGGCGGTCTTATCAGTGTCAACCTAGTTGGGATTGGTTTGGTTCGCTATGATGCTTTGGTGCCCATCTCTCTCCCCTCTTCTTTATTGATGTATTATTCTCTTAGTTCATCAATAAAGTTTCCTTCTTCTGCTGATAAAAAAAAAAAAAAACTTTCAGATAATACTCGATCTATGTACATTACGATCCTACAATAAACTTAGAACCAGAGACATTGCTTACTGGTTTCGAAACCCTAGTAGAGTTTGCTCTGTCTCGTGTCTTGTTGAGCGAGTCTTCAAATGTGATAAAGCATTTGGAGGAGGAAAGATGAGAGAGAAGAGAGTGTGTGTGATATATGAGTGTGGGTACGGGACCTTAGGCTACAAAAAAATAAAATAAAATAAAATAATTGTGGACCTCTCCCATTCCTAAAAGTTGGAGAGGGATGTTAGACTAAATCTCTCTTTTTTTTCTTCTATTATTATATTCTAAGTTATTTAGTGCAACCTTATAATTAGTTTCATTTGTGTCTAATAGGTGAACATGTGTGTTTAAGTAAAGGCACTACAAAAAATTTGACTTTTTGCGACGGTAAAATGCCGCCGCAAATACTCAAAATGCCGTCTCAAAAGGTTTTTTTGCGACGGCAGATGACTTTTAGCGACGGCAAGTGGGGGGTCGCAACAAAGAGGGTTGCAAAAGGGCTTTAGCGACGGGAAGTTGCCGTCGCCTTTTTTTTGCGACGGCAAAGTTGCCTTTTTGCGATGGCATTTTTCCGTCGCCATTAATACGAAAAAATCTGAGATTTTTTGAGACGGCACTGCGTTGCCGTCGCTAAAGGTGTTATTTGCGACAGCAAAAAATGCCGTCGCTAAAAAATATTTGAGACAGAACAAAGTGTCGTCGCTAAAAGATTATTTGCGACGGCAAAGAGTACCGTCGCAAAAAACTTTTGTCTCAATCTACCACTATCATTTGCGACGGCAATGTAGTGCCATCTCAAAAAAATTAAAAAATAAATAAATAAATAAATAAAAACTGCAATAAAATTATTAAAAATATAAAAATTACCTGTATTAAATGAAAAATAATTAAAAAAGAAACCAATAATTACATAATAATATAAAAAATCCAGTACGAAAATAACAATTCATCCATAATACAAATATTCTTGCATTCATTCATTACAACACATTAGCAAAATTATCCTACTACATAATATTGCATAATACATACACAATGTTTAAATACATAATGTTATTCACAATTCAAAATAACGTAAATCAAAAACAAAAGTTTCCCTCATAATTCTTCCGTGGATAACAAAAACAAAAATAAATCGTAATCTTCACACGCCTGTATTTCACAAGAAGCAAACTGCTAGTCGGGAAATATCTGAAAACAAAAAATAAAAATAATTAATGACAATATAATTATGTGTTAATTTTTAATAACAAAAAAATATAAAAAATTAACTACTATATAATTACAAAGATAATATCTAAGGAAGTTAAAAATTCTTGAGCACACTTTGTTTGGCATAGCTTTTAATAAGTTAAAAATTAATAATTAGTAAACAGAAATTAAAAACATCCTTTCTGTAACTTTCTAATAATAAATTTTTTCAAATCTTATTTAAACTAATTTCTTGGTAAAGTTTTAAAAAGTTGCATGCAGTAGTTCTCACCCATATTTTCAAATAAAAAGGTATAACAAACTCCAATAAGCTGCACCCAACAAGCCCTATCATGTGTCAATCTGTAGAAGATAGTTCCTAGGGTTTTCCATGTATGACAACAGTGTACCTATTAACCTGAGGAGAAAAAAAAAAACACTGCATGTTTAGCATCACTCGATGCTAACTAGCTCTACTGTGCACCCAAAAAATCACTGAAATTGGAATAATAGAATAGTTACATAACAAGCCTATTACTATGTAGATCTATAATCAGTAACTGTGTTTTATTCATCCAAACATAAACAAAACCTCCAAATATTGACAAAATAGGGGGGGTTGGGGAGGTAAAAGTTACATAAATGTATTAGAATTACAATTTATCAGATTTTTTTTTTTTTTTTGGCAGATAAGTAAATATAGTCGAATGATGAATTACACTACTTCCAAAAATCAACATAAAAGGAAAAATTAAAGACACTTAATGATCTTTTTAGTGCGCATTTGGTATGTATTAAGAATGTTCAAAATATAATCACCATCCAATTTTCATTTAATTATGCCTGTAGGAAAAGAAAAATATGATTAGAACTTCACTCATATATCCCACAAAGTAAAATTAATCACTTTGTCACTTGGTTGAAATCTTATCGTGTGTTTGTCTAATGAATAATGCTTGTAGATTGCAGTTATTTGGCGAAATAAAATAGGTCCAATACCTGGGTAAATCCATCTGGCCATGTTATTGATACAACATAGTTTCCCATTGGACGAATTTCTTCAGGTTCAATATCTTCGGGAGTATCATTAGACTGTAGTTTCTGCTCAATGTACCCACAAATTCAAGGATAAAAGGGGTAAAAATAACACTTAACCACAAATTCTGAAAACCATCCTCTGAAACGAGTTTCAATAAAAGAAGCCGAGTACTTTGCCACCAACATTCTTTCTCCTAGCTTCTTCATGGTCCATAATACCCGTAGATGTTGTCAGCACAATGTACCAAACTGCAAGATCATTAAGCATCCATCATTATCACATAACCCAAAATGTAAATTATACAGTGAGATCACAAACGCAGCATAAGAAAATATAGGCATGGTGTACATTGTGAATGTTGCATATCACTCAAATTCAAAGGGTTCACAAAGGTATGAACGAAGTATAATTCTCCAATCAATTCCAAAAAATCCAGTAACTGTAGCCTCTAATTTTCATTTCAATGAGCAAGAACACCTCATTCATAGACTAAATAACAAATATTTTCCAAGGCTAACCTGTCTTGAGGGGAGCAATCTTGCCGTCCAAGGTTCAATCTCTTTGACCCCAACATCAAAACAAGGACTAATAGCCCCACAATTTTTCCAGATCTGTGATCATCAACGTACTCAAACTCTCCAATGTAACCTACAACACCAATTGAAAGTCAAATAAACAGATCTTTACATATTTCAAACAAACTTGTTTCAACTTTCATGAGAAAGAAGACTAAAATTTTAAAATTGATGGAGATGAATTATGCAAGAGGACAAACCATGCTTCTGCATGACAATAAGAAACTTGATTATCACTTTTGAGGATGGCCTGATCATGACTTGTCGTTTTCCTATCTTCTCTGCATTGTATATGCTCTTGAGAGCATCATTCAGGACACTAACTCTCACCATCCTCGCAAATGAAAAGTGCTGAAAAATTACAGCACAAATTAATTTGCTAAAACAGCACAAGAGATGTAGAGAGTTATCAGTTAGGAATAACAACAAAGAAGATACACCAGCTCCCACAGTGACGCAAATAGAGCATACCACGGCTATATAAGATTGTATTAAATGGAGGACTAACATTTACTTCCCCCACTCCAAATATAGATGGAACAAATTACTACTGAAAGATTTCTATACGGTACCCATGAAAATAATTGGAGATTGCTAATTTGTAACCATTATGGTTGTATACACGGCCTCATTTCTCAAATGTGGGCACCACCAATGTGAGATGGTGGCTTGTTGATACTGCAAAATGGCTGCAGATTTAACATTGCCCAATAATTTTTCGTCTTAAATGGGGATATGGATTCCACGTCTTTCATAGGATAGAAATAGAACACTTCAGTAAATACTCGGTGCCATAAATTGAAAATAAAAACCTTAATTACAATACCAAATTATACATATCTCAAGGCAAAGATTCAATTATTCAAACAACTCAAGACATGCCAACTCTGTTCAATACATGCAGTTAAAATAAGGTAACACTGTAAAGTAATGTTCTTCAAACGAAGCACCATAACCTTTAACATGGTTTATGCCATACATCATTCCAACCCAGAAATGAAATTATAATCTTACTACAGAAAAGAAAGACAGTGTAGTCCATGTATGATCTACATGTATCCAGGATTAGTAATGAATAAATATAATATTGTACTACTAAAAATAAAAATAAAAGCAAAAAACACATACAAATCAAAATTTCCAAGTTGCAAGCTGCTGAATATGTCTAAAAAGGATGTCAACAATTTAAACATGAAGACAATATTGACTTCATCTAGAACAGGACCGCAAATCATCAAATTTCAGCATCCACACTAGTCCACCATTTGTATTCATCATATAAACCTACCTTCTAGTAGTTTTTTCTTCTTTTTTTTTTTTTTTTAAATGAATAATCAATCTACGTGAATGAAATCTTAAAAAATGGATAAAGAAGTCAAAATGAGCTTGAAGCAATGGCAAGTGGGAACAACTTAAAATTTTATTAAAGAACCAAAAGCACTGCAACTCAACTAGAACCAACTGATTTCTTCAAGCACTGTCACAAAGTCACTGACCACATGCACATAACATACAAACATAAGTTGTACCTAACAAACATCAAATCATTTTCCTTTCAATATTTTCCTATCACCTTCAGCCCAAAACAGCAACATGATAAGCACCACTTATCATACTACTCAAAGCTCTATGATTGACAACCTAACAATTTATGAGGTGAATTGAAACTAATAAAGGACAAAAATCTAATAACCTAACTGTAGACACCTCATTTTGACCGGCCCTAAGACTTGGACACTTTGTTTTTGTTGGGATCTGGGATCCCGCCCAAGACCTTATAGAAATCATTGCAAGCAGAAAAACACACCCACACTCAAGGAGACACAATATTTAACGTGGTTTGGCATTAAAGCCTACGTCCACGGGAGAGTAACCGGCTATCATTATACCAATGAGGAGATTACAGAAAGATTACAATAGAGGAGGAGCTCACACTCTCCTCACTCACACACTCTCCCGTCTCCCTCGCTCACACCGAGAGAGGCGGTCTCTCCGCCTCACATCTCTCGCACACTTTGGTTGCTCGGTTTTGCTCACTTCTCTCTCTCTCTCTCTCTCTCTCTTCTCTCTCTCTCTCTCTCTCTCTCATTTTGCCTTCTCCTCTCACCCTCCATTTATACACATTGGAGTAGGTGGGAGAGCCTTTGGGCAGCCTCCATTCTTGACCCTTGACATGGTTGGTGGCCGCCAAGCTTGACTTGGTTGGTTGCCTTCCATTGTTGACCAAGGTGTGTTCACATGACAATCACCCCTTCACATGGGGTGATCTCCACAGTTTTGACCACCCCATGATGAAAATTAGAATATGCCATTTTATGAATTCTCAGCAGAAAAAAATCAAATTGAAACTTTAATCGAAAACCTCACCTATTTTGGCCAAATTATTAATTTGTAGTATTTCATAATTTTTTTTATGTGTGTACATATTTTTAGATGTTTTTATCAAAACCAAAAATAACAAAAAAAGAAGAAAAAGAAAATAAAAGAAAAAGATGATGGTATGGTCAGGGGGAATTTTTGGGAGAATAAAAAGAAAAAAAGAGAGTCAGATAAGGACAATGAGTTTTGGGATGGAATATTATTATGGGTTTGGGGTGGATGATTAAATATATTTTATTGGGTTGATGATGGTTTTGGGAGGTGTAAAAATGACAGGGTGTAAAGGCACATAAGGGTATCGTTTTTTTGTTAAAAAAAGATATGAGAAGGGGTCAGTATGAATGATGATGTTTTGGTGGGTGTAAAAAGAGCTTCTTAGAGAATGATTATTTGGGAGAGAGTGGACAGAATTGAGGAAGGGAAGAGAGAAAAACAACATCAACCTAATAAGTGTGTTTGGATTGTTTTACTTCGTTTTTTTGCTTGCGTTGAGTCAGTTTTGTTTTTATTCAGGTCAGTATGGATCAATGTCCAATTCAGAGTTCAAATTTCAATCATTCTCAAATGCGATCAAACAAAAGTATTTTCAAACTCAGAGTGATTGTGCCGAGCACGCCATTTATATACAAAACTGAAACTTTTTATTACAGTCAGGGGAGGACATCCCGATTACAGAAAAAAAAAAAACAAACAAAAAACAAACCCAGAAAATATAAAGACTCCAAAAAAAAAAAAAAAAAAAAAACAAGAGAAAAAAAACCAGAAATACAAAAACAAGCCCAGAAAAATAAAAAATAATAATAATACAAAGTCCAAAAAAAAAAAAAAAAAAAAAGAGAGAGATCTTGTTCTTCTTTCTTCTCCGGTGACGGCCACGCACCAACTTCACTTACTCGGCTTTTCCGTCGCCGAGCTCTTCCGCTTTTTGTCGTTCCTTTTGTCGTCAACCTTCGAAGGCCCTTCTCTAGTACTTCCACCAAGAACTACCACAGTGTTTCCGCCGAGAGAGTCGGCTCCCCGCCGGCCATCAAAGGCGAGGTATGAGGAAGTCCCAAATCGGGCCATGGAGGTGGTTTGTCGTTTCAGCTCCTTGATTTCAGCCTTCAATGCACAAATCTCAGCCCGCGCATCTTTGTACATGCACTGGAGTAAAGAGAGTTGGGCGTTGACCTGGTATACCTCACACGTCTTGTTTTGCAGACGGTGAGACAAGTTAGTGACTGCCGCCACTGTCTCCATGCAGGACCTCAACGTGTAGTGGTTGGCGTCGATATCCATTTGAGCAGCCATCACTTGGTCAACTGTTAGTGTAGGAAGACTAGAATGAGTAAGAGCAGGGGCACTTGGCCTAGAGGAGCTCGATGGAGCATTAAGATCCGGAAAGAGAGAGAGGGGGCGAGACGAAGCCATGTATAAGAGAAGAGAAGAAAGAAATGGCAGAAAAGAGGGAGTCACAGAGGAATGACAGAAAATAGATGAGGAAAAGAAGAAGGAGGAGGACGACGGAAAAGTGATGAAGAAGAAGATGGAAGAGTGATGGAAGCAGAAGAAGAGAGTGGTTAAGAAGAAGAGAAAAGAGTGATGGGAGATACTGAAGAGAAGTAGAAGACGAGAGAGAAAGACAAAGAGAGGGAGAGAGTCGAGGCGAGCGTCGTTCGAGGCGGCCTGCTTTTGTCGGCCAATGACGCAAAGGCGTGGATGTCGAGAAAAAGAAAGGGAGAGACGCGGGAATGTATGTGTACGCATATATGTATATATATTGTATAGCTATGAAATATATATATTTGTTTGAACATTTGGGTCATATGTGTGGCTTGGGTTTAGCGGTGTGGCTCAGTGGTTGAAGGCTGAAAGGCTGAGCCGAGGTCAGGGGTTCAAACCCCACATCGAGTGTTTCTTTTATTTTATTTTCGTTTTATGTATATATATGTCTTATATACCGATATAGATATTTGTTAGAACATTTGGACATATAAGTGGCTTGGGTGTAGTGGTGTGGCTCAGTGGTTGAAGGTTGAAAGGCTGAGCCCGACGTCAGGGGTTCGAACCCCACATCGAGTGTTTTTTTTTAGTTTGTTTTGGTTTAATGTATATATATGTCTTGTATAGTATATATATATATTTGTTTGAATATTTTTTTACAAGAGTGGCATGGCTCAGTGGTTGAGGACTCGAAGGCCAAACTTGAGGTCAGGGGTTCGAAACCCCGTATCCCATGTCCATCCATTTTGAGATTTTCCTTTCTTCTTTTTGCGTGTTTTGCGTACGTGTGCTGACGTCAGCAAACGGAATATGCCTTCTCAGTAACGGCATCTACCCGCTGACGGTTGCAAACGGAATATTCTCCATCTGTGTATATATTCGTATATGTTTGTGTATAGGTCCGTATATGTCTGTGTCGTATATACCTGTATATATAATGTATATATCTGTGTATATGTCTGTATTCTATCTGTAAATATCTATGTGCATTTATATGTAAATATCTGTGTATTATCCTGCCTGTGTCTGCTTTATATGGTTGGACTCCTCTCGTCGAGCACTTGCTCCTGGTATACTTAAAACCTGATTTCGAGCAACTTAATTTCTGGGCAGTTTCGAACATCGCACTGTTTTTGTTCCGAAACGCCACCGGTGAGGCTCTGATACCACTTGTTGGGATCTGGGATCCCGCCCAAGACCTTATAGAAATCATTGCAAGCAGAAAAACACACCCACACTCAAGGAGATACAATATTTAACGTGGTTCGGCATTAAAGCCTACGTCCACGGGAGAGTAACCGGCTATCATTATACCAATGAGGAGATTACAGAAAGATTACAATAGAGGAGGAGCTCACACTCTCCTCACTCACACACTCTCCCGTCTCCCTCGCTCACACCGAGAGAGGCGGTCTCTCCGCCTCACATCTCTCGCACTCTTTGGTTGCTCGGTTTTGCTCACTTCTCTCTCTCTCTCTCTCTCTCTCTCTCATTTGCCTCTCCTCTCACCTCATTTATACACATTGGAGTAGGTGGGAGAGCCTTTGGGCAGCCTCCATTCTTGACCCTTGACATGGTTGGTGCCGCCAAGCTTGACTTGGTTGGTTGCCTTCCATTGTTGACCAAGGTGTGTTCACATGACAATCACCCCTTCACATGGGGTGATCTCCACAGTTTTGACCACCCATGATGAAAATTAGAATATGCCATTTTATGAATTCTCAGCAGAAAAAAATCAAATTGAAACTTTAATCCAAAACCTCACCTATTTTGGCCAAATTATTAATTTGTAGTATTTTATAAATTTTTTTATGTGTGTACATAGTTTTAGATGTTTTTATCAAAACCAAAAATGACAAAAAAAGAAGAAAAAGAAAATAAAAGAAAAAGATGATGGTATGGTCAGGGGAAATTTTTGGGAGAATAAAAAGAAAAAAGAGAGAGTCAGATAAGGACAATGAGTTTTGGGGTGGAATATTATTATGGGTTTGGGGTGGATGATTAATATATTTTATTGGGTTGATGATGGTTTTGGGAGGTGTAAAAATGGCAGGGTGTAAAGGCACATAAGGGGATCGTTTTTTTGTTATAAAAAGATGTGAGAAGGGGTCAGTATGAATGATCATGTTTTGGTGGGTGGTAAAAGGAGCTTCTTAGAGAATGATTATTTGGGAGAGAGTGGACAGAATTGAGGAAGGGAAGAGAGAAAAACAACATCAACCCACTAAGTGTGTTTGGATAGTTTTACTTCGTTTTTTTGCTTGCGTTGAGTCAGTTTTGTTTTTATTCAGGTCAGTATGGATCAGTGTCCAATTCAGAGTTCAAATTTCAGTCATTCTCAAATGCGATCAAACAAAAGTATTTTCAAACTCAGAGTGATGTGCCGGGCACACCATTTATAAACAAAACTGAAACTTTTTATTACAGTCAGGGGAGGACATCCCGATTACAGAAACTCAAAAAAAAAAAACCCAGAAAATATGAGACTCCAAAAAAAAAAAAAAAAACCAGAAATACATAAAAACGAGAAAAAAAAGGACCAGAAATACAAAAAACAATCCCAGAAAAATAAAAAATAATAAGAATACAAAGTCCAAAAAAAAAAAAAAAGAAAAAAAAGTGAGGATCTTATTCTTCTTTCTTCTCCGTGACGGCCACTCACCAACTTCACTTACTCGGCTCTTCCGTCGCCGAGCTCTTCCGCTTTTTGTCGTTCTTTTTGTCGTCAATCTTCGAAGGCCCTTCTCCAGTACTTCCACAAGAACTACCACAGTGTTTCCGCCGAGAGAGTCGGCTCCCCGCCGGCCATCAAAGGCGAGGTATGAGGAAGTCCCAAATCGGGCCATGGAGGTGGTTTGTCGTTTCAGCTCCTTGATTTCAGCCTTCAATGCACAAATCTCAGCCCGCGCATCTTTGTACATGCACTCGAGTAAAGAGAGTTGGGCGTTGATCTGGTATACCTCACACGTCTTGTTTTGCAGACAGTGAGACAAGTTAGTGACTGCCGCCACTGTCTCCATGCAGGACCTCAACGTGTAGTGGTTGGCCTCAATATCATTTTGAGCAGCCATCACTGGGTCAACTGTTAGTGTAGGAAGACTAGAATGAGTAAGAGCAGGGGCACTTGGCCTAGAGGAGCTCGATGGAGCATTAAGATCCAGAAAGAGAGAGAGGGGGCGAGACGAAACCATGTATAAGAGAAGAGAAGAAAGAAATGGCAAAAAAGAAGGGAGTCACAGAGGTATGACAGAAAATAGATGAGGAAAAGAAGAAGGAGGAGAACGACCGAAAAGTGATGAAGAATAAGATGGAAGAGTGATGGAAGCAGAAGAAGAGAGTGGTTAAGAAGAAGAGAAAAGAGTGATGGGAGATACTGAAGAGAAGTAGAAGACGAGAGAGAAAGACAGAGAGGGAAAGAGTTGAGGCGAGCGTCGTTCGAGGCGGCCTGCTTTTGTCGGCCAATGACGCAAAAGCAGGCCGTGTGTCAGGTGTGGATGTCGAGAAAAAGAAAGGGAGAGACGCGGGAATGTAGTGTACGCATATATGTATATATATTGTATAGCTATGAAATATATATTTTTGTTTGAACATTTGGGTCACAGGTGTGGCTTGGGTTTAGCGGTGTGGCTCAGTGGTTGAAGGCTGAAAGGCTGAGCCCGAGGTCAGGGGTTCAAACCCCACATCGAGTGTTTCTTTTATTTTATTTTGGTTTTATGTATATATATGTCTTATATATCGATATAGATATTTGTTGGAACATTTGGACATATAAGTGGCTTGGGTTTAGTGGTGTGGCTCAGTGGTTGAAGGCTGAAAGGCTGAGCCCGACGTCAGGGGTTCGAACCCCACATCGATTGTTTTTTTCAGTTTGTTTTGGTTTTATGTATATATATGTCTTGTATAGTATATATATATATTTGTTTGAATATTTTGTCACAAGAGTGGCATGGCTCAGTGGTTGAGGACTCGAAGGCCAAACTTAAGGTCAGGGGTTCGAAACCTCGTATCCCGTGTCCATCCATTTTGAGATTTTCCTTTCTTCTTTTTGCGTGTTTTGCGTACGTGTGCTGACGTCAGCAAACGGAATAGGCCTTCTCAGTAACGGCATCTACCCGCTGACGGTTGCAAACAGAATATTCTCCATCTGTGTATATATCCGTATATGTTTGTGTATAGGTCCGTATACGTCTGTGTCGTATATACCTGTATATATACTGTATATATCTGTGTATATGTCTGTATTCTGTCTATAAATATCTGTGTGCATTTATATGTAAATATCTGTGTATTATCCTGCCTGTGTCTGCTTTACATGGTTGGACTCCTCTCGCCGAGCACTTGCTCCTGGTATGCTCAAAACCTTATTTCGAGCAACTTAATTTCTGGGCAGTTTCGAACATCGCACTGTTTTTGTTCCGAAACGCCACTGACGAGGCTCTGATACCACTTGTTGGGATCTGGGATCCCGCCCAAGACCTTATAGAAATCATTGCAAGCAGAAAAACAAAACAAACTCAAGGAGACACAATATTTAACGTGGTTCGGCATTAAAGCCTACGTCCACGGGAGAGTAACCGGCTATCATTATATCAAGGAAGAGATTACATAAAGATTACAATAGAGGAGGAGCTCACACTCTCCTTACTCACACACTCTCCCGTCTCCCTCGCTCACACCGAGAGAGGCAGTCTCTCCGCCTCACATCTCTCGCACTCTTTGGTTGCTCGGTTTTGCTCACTGCTCTCTCTCTCTCTCTCATTTTGCCTCTCCTCTCACCCTCAATTTATACACATTGAAGTAGGTAGGAGAGCTTTTGGGCAGCCTCCATTCTTGACCCTTGACATGGTTGGTGGCCGCCATGCTTGACTTGGTTGGTTGCCTTCCATTGTTGACCAAGGTGTGTTCACATGACAATCACCCCTTCACATGGGTTGATCTCCACAGTTTTGACCACCCCATGATGAAAATTGGAATATGCCATTTTATGAATTCTCAGCAGAAACAAATCAAATTGAAACTTTAATCCAAAACCTCACCTATTTTTGCCAAATTATTAATTTGTAGTATTTTATAATTTTTTTATGTGTGTACATATTTTTAGATGTTTTTATCAAAACCAAAGATAACAAAAAAAGAAGAAAAAGAAAATAAAAGAAAAAGATGATGGTATGGTCAGGGGAAATTTTTGGGAGAATAAAAAGAAAAAAAGAGAGAGTCAGATAAGGACAATGAGTTTTGGGGTGGAATATTATTATGGGTTTGGGGTGGATGATTAAATATATTTTATTGGGTTGATGATGGTTTTGGGAGGTGTAAAAATGGCAGGGTGTAAAGGCACATAAGGGGATTATTTTTTGTTAAAAAAAGTTATGAGAAGGGTTCAGTATGAATGATGATGTTTTGGTGGGTGGTAAAAAGAGCTTCTTAGAGAATGATTATTTGGGAGAGAGTGGACAGAATTGAGGAAGGGAAGAGAGAAAAACAACATCAACCCAATAAGTGTGTTTGGATTGTTTTACTTCGTTTTTTTGCTTGCGTTGAGTCAGTTTTGTTTTTATTCAGGTCAGTATGGATCATGTCCAATTCAGAGTTCAAATTTCAATCATTCTTAAATGCGATCAAACAAAAGTATTTTCAAACTCAGAGTGATGTGCCGGGCACACCATTTATATAGAAAATTGAAACTTTTTATTACCGTCAAGGGAGGACATCCCCGATTACAGAAACTCAAAAAAAAAAAAAAAAAAAAAAAAAAGACAAACCCAGAAAATATAAAGACTCCAAAAAAAAAACCATAAATACAAAAAAAACAAGGAAAAAAAAACCAGAAATACAAAAAACAAGCCTAGAAAAATAAAAAATAATAATAATACGAAGTCCAAAAAAAAAAAAAAAAAGAGAGGATCTTGTTCTTCTTTCTTCTCCGGTGACGGCCACGCACCAACTTCACTTACTCGGCTCTTCCGTCGCGAGTTCTTCCGCTCTTTGTCGTTCTTTTTGTCGTCAACCTTCGAAGGCCCTTCTCCAGTACTTCCACCAAGAACTACCACAGTGTTTCCGCCGAGAGAGTCGGCTCCCCGCCGGCCATCAAAGGTGAGGTATGAGGAAGTCCCAAATCAGGCCATAGAGGTGGTTTGTCGTTTCAGCTCCTTGATTTCAGCCTTCAATGCACAAATCTCAGCTCGCGCATCTTTGTACATGCACTGGAGTAAAGAGAGTTGGGCGTTGACCTGGTATACCTACACGTCTTGTTTTGCAGACGGTGAGACAAGTTAGTGACTGCCGCCACTGTCTCCATGCAGGACCTCAACGTGTAGTGGTTGGCCTCGATATCATTTTGAGCAACCATCACTGGGTCAACTGTTAGTGTAGGAAGACTAGAATGAGTAAGAGCAGGGGCACTTGGCCTAGAGGAGCTCGATGGAGCATTAAGATCCGGAAAGAGAGAGAGGGGGCGAGACGAAGCCATGTATAAGAGAAGAGAAGAAAGAAATGACAGAAAAGAAGGGAGTCACAGAGGAATGACAGAAAATAGATGAGGAAAAGAAGAAGGAGGAGGACGACGGAAAAGTGATGAAGAAGAAGATGGAAGAGTGATGGAAGCAGAAGAAGAGAGTGGTTAAGAAGAAGAGAAAAGAGTGATGGGAGATACTGAAGAGAAGTAGAAGACGAGAGAGAAAGACAAAGAGAGGGAGAGAGTCGAGGCGAGCGTCGTTCGAGGTGGCCTGCTTTTGTCGGCCAATGACGCAAAAGTAGGCCGCGTGTCAGGCGTGGATGTCGAGAAAAAGAAAGGGAGAGACGCGGGAATGTATGTGTACGCATATATGTATATATATTGTATAGCTATGAATATATATATTTGTTTGAACTTTTGGTCACAGGTGTGGCTTGGGTTTAGCGGTGTGGCTCAGTGGTTGAAGGCTGAAAGGCTGAGCCCGAGGTCAGGGGTTCAAACCCCACATCGAGTGTTTCTTTTATTTTATTTTGGTTTTATATATATATATATATATGTCTTATATACCGATATAGATATTTGTTGGAACATTTGGACATATAAGTGGCTTGGGTTTAGTGGTGTGGCTCAGTGGTTGAAAGCTGAAAGGCTGAGCCCGACGTCAGGGGTTCGAACCCCACATCGAGTGTTTTTTTCAGTTTGTTTTGGTTTTATGTATATATATGTCTTGTATACTATATATATATATATATTTGTTTGAATATTTTGTCACAAGAGTGGCATGGCTAAGTGGTTTAGGACTCCAAAGCCAAACTTGAGGTCAGGGGTTCGAAACCCCGTATCCCATGTCCATCCATTTTGAGATTTTCCTTTCTTCTTTTTGCGTGTTTTGCGTACGTGTGCTGACGTCAGCAAACGGAATATGCCTTCTCAGTAACGGCATCTACCTGCTGACGGTTGCAAACGGAATATTCTCCATCTGTGTATATATCCGTATATGTTTGTGTATAGGTCCGTATATGTCTGTGTCGTATATACCTGTATATATACTGTATATATCTGTGTATATGTCTGTATTCTGTCTGTAAATATCTGTGTGCATTTATATGTAAATATCTGAGTATTATCCTGCCTGTGTTTGCTTTACATGGTTGGACTCCTCTCGTCCAGCACTTGCTCCTGGTATGCTCAAAACCTGATTTCGAGCAACTTAATTTCTGGGCGGTTTCGAACATCGCACTGTTTTTGTTCCGAAACGCCACCGGCGAGGCTCTGATACCACTTGTTGGGATCTGGGATCCCGCCCAAGACCTTATAGAAATCATTGCAAGCAGAAAAAAACACCCACACTCAAGGAGACACAATATTTAACGTGGTTCGGCATTAAAGCCTACGTCCACGGGAGAGTAACCGGCTATCATTATACTAATGAGGAGATTACAAAAAATTTACAATAGAGGAGGAGCTCACACTCTCCTCACTCACACACTCTCCCGTCTCCCTCGCTCACACCGAGAGAGGCGGTCTCTCCGCCTCACATCTCTCGCACTCTTTGGTTGCTCGGTTTTGCTCACTTCTCTCTCTCTCTCTCTCTCTCTCTCTCTCTCTCTCTTATTTTGCCTCTCCTCTCACCCTCCATTTATACACATTGGAGTAGGTGGGAGAGCCTTTGGGCAGCCTCCATTCTTGACCCTTGACATGGTTGGTGGCCGCCAAGTTTGACTTGGTTGGTTGCCTTCCATTGTTGACCAAGGTGTGTTCACATGACAATCACCCCTTCACATGGGGTGATCTCCACAGTTTTGGCCACCCCATGATGAAAATTGGAATATGCCATTTTATGAATTCTCAGCAGAAAAAAATCAAATTGAAACTTTAATCCAAAGCCTCACCTATTTTGGCCAAATTATTAATTTGTAGTATTTTATAATTTTTTTATGTGTGTACATATTTTTAGATGTTTTTATCAAAACCAAAAATAATAAAAAAAGAAGAAAAAGAAAATAAAAGAAAAAGATGATGGTATGGTCAGGGGAAATTTTTGGGAGAATAAAAAGAAAAAAAGAGAGAGTCAGATAAGGACAATGAGTGTTGGGGTGGAATATTATTATGGGTTTGGGGTGGATGATTAAATATATCTTATTGGGTTGATGATGGTTTTGGGAGGGGTAAAAATGGCAGGGTGTAAAGGCACATAAGGGGATCGTTTTTTGTTAAAAAAAGATATGAGAAGGGGTCAGTATGAATGATGATGTTTTGGTGGGTGGTAAAAAGAGCTTCTTAGAGAATGATTATTTGGGAGAGAGTGGACAGAATTGAGGAAGGGAAGAGAGAAAAACAACATCAACCCAATAAGTGTGTTTGGATTGTTTTACTTCGTTTTTTTGCTTGCGTTGAGTCAGTTTTGTTTTTATTCAGGTCAGTATGGATCAGTGTCCAATTCAGAGTTCAAATTTCAATCATTCTCAAATGCGATCAAACAAAAGTATTTTCAAACTCAGAGTGATGTGCCGGGCACGCCATTTATATACAAAACTGAAACTTTTTATTACAGTCAGGGGAGGACATCCCCGATTACAGAAACTCAAAAAAAAAAAAAAAACCCAGAAAATATAGACTCCAAAAAAAAAAAAAACCGGAAATACAAAAAAAACAAGAAAAAAAAACCAGAAATACAAAAAACAAGCCCAGAAAAATAAAAAAAATAATAATACAAAGTCCAAAAAAAAAAAAAAAAAAAAAAAAGAGGATCTTGTTCTTCTTTCTTCTCCGGTGACGGCGACGCACCAACTTCACTTACTCAGCTCTTCCGCTTTTTGTCATTTTTTTTGTCGTCAACCTTTGAAGGCCCTTCTCCAGTACTTCCACCAAGAACTACCACAGTATTTCCGCCGAGAGAGTCGGCTCCCCGCCGGCCATCAAAGGCGAGGTATGAGGAAGTCCCAAATCGGGCCATGGAGGTGGTTTGTCGTTTCAGCTCCTTGATTTCAGCCTTCAATGCACAAATCTCAGCCCGCGCATCTTTGTACAAGCACTGGAGTAAAGAGAGTTGGGCGTTGACCTGGTATACCTCACACATCTTGTTTTGCAGACGGTGAGACAAGTTAGTGACTGCCGCCACTGTCTCTATGCAGGACCTCAACGTGTAGTGGTTGGCCTCGATATCATTTTGAGCAGCCATCACTTGGTCAACTGTTAGTGTAGGAAGACTAGAATGAGTAAAAGCAGGGGCACTTGGCCTAGAGGAGCTCGATGGAGCATTAAGATCCGGAAAGAGAGAGAGGGGGCGAGACGAAGCCATGTATAAGAGAAGAGAAGAAAGAAATGGCAGAAAAGAAGGGAGTCACAGAGGAATGACAGAAAATAGATGAGGAAAAGAAGAAGGAGGAGGACGACGGAAAAGTGATGAAGAAGAAGATGGAAGAGTGATGGAAGCAGAAGAAGAGAGTGGTTAAGAAGAAGAGAAAAGAGTGATGGGAGATACTGAAGAGAAGTAGAAGACGAGAGAGAAAGACAAAGAGAGGGAGATAGTCGAGGCGAACGTCGTTCGAGGCGGCCTGCTTTTGTCGGCCAATGACGCAAAAGCAGGCCGCGTGACAGGCGTGGATGTCGAGAAAAAGAAAGGGAGAGACGCGGGAATGTATGTGTACGCATATATGTATATATATTGTATAGCTATGAAATATATATATTTGTTTGAACATTTGGGTCACAGGTGTGGCTTGGGTTTAGCGGTGTGGCTCAGTGGTTGAAGGCTGAAAGGCTGAGCCCGAGGTCAGGGGTTCAAACCCCACATCGAGTGTTTCTTTTATTTTATTTTGGTTTTATGTATATATATGTCTTATATACCGATATAGATATTTGTTGGAACATTTGGACATATAAGTGGCTTGGGTTTAGTGGTGTGGCTCAGTGGTTGAAGGCTGAAAGGCTGAGCCCGACGTCAGGGGTTCGAACCCCACATCGAGTGTTTTTTTCAGTTTGTTTTCGTTTTATGTATATATATGTCTTGTATAGTATATAGGGCTGCAAATGAACCAAGCTGTTCGTGAACAGGCTCGGCTCGGCTCGGTAAGGGCTCGGCTCGGCTCGGCTCGGCTCGTTTAGTAAACGAGCCGAGCTCGAGCTCGATTATTGGGCTCGTTTCGTTAACGAGCCGAGCTCGAGCTCGACTGTGTTCGGCTCGGTAGGCTCGGCTCGTTTATCTATAATTAAATTATATAATAAATATATTATTTATATATTAAATAATATATAAATATATATAAATACATTATTTATATATTAAAATATATAAATATATATATAAATAATAATATAAATACATTTTTTATATATTAAATAATATAAATAATATTAAAAAAAATTTATCGAGCCGAGCCGAGCCGAGCTCGAGTTCGACAAAAATTAACGAGCCGAGCCGAGCTCGAGCCCAGTCCTTTATCGAGCCGAGCTCGAGCTCAATAAACGAGCTCGATAGCTTAACGAGCCGAGCTCAAGCCCAGCAAAGCTCGGCTCGGCTCGGCTCGTTTGCACCCCTAATAGTATATATATATATATTTGTTTGAATATTTTGTCACAAGAGTGGCATGGCTCAGTGGTTGAGGACTCGAAGGCAAAACTTGAGGTCAGGGGTTCAAACCCCATATCCCATGTTCATCCATTTTGAGATTTTCCTTTCTTCTTTTTGCGTGTTTTGCGTACGTGTGCTGACGTCAGCAAACGGAATATGCCTTCTCAATAACGGCATCTACCCGCTGACGGTTGCAAACGGAATATTCTCCATCTGTGTATATATTCGTATATGTTTGTGTATAGGTCCGTATATGTCTGTGTCGTATATACCTGTATATATACTGTATATGTCTGTATTCTGTCTGTAAATATCTGTGTGCATTTATATGTAAATATCTGTGTATTATCCTGCTTGTGTCTGCTTTACATGGTTGGATTCCTCTCGTCGAGCACTTGCTCCTGGTATGCTCAAAACCTGATTTCGAGCAACGTAATTTCTGGGCAGTTTCGAACATCGCACTGTTTTTGTTCCGAAACGCCACTGACGAGGCTCTGATACCACTTGTTGGGATCTGGGATCCCACCCAAGACCTTATAGAAATCATTGCAAGCAGAAAAACACACACACACTCAAGGAGACACAATATTTAACGTGGTTCGGCATTAAAGCCTACGTCCACGGGAGAGTAACCGGCTATCATTATACCAATGAGGAGATTACAGAAAGATTACAATAGAGGAGGAGCTCACACTCTCCTCACTCACACACTCTCCCGTCTCCCTCGTTCACACCGAGAGAGACGGTCTCTCCGCCTCACATCTCTCGCACTCTTTGGTTGCTCGGTTTTGCTCGCTTCTCTCTCTCTCATTTTGCCTCTCCTCTCACCCTCCATTTATACACATTGGAGTAGGTGGGAGAGCCTTTGGGCAGCCTCCATTCTTGACCCTTGACATGGTTGGTGGCCGCCAAGCTTGACTTGGTTGGTTGCCTTCCATTGTTGACCAAGGTGTGTTCACATGACAATCACCCCTTCACATGGGGTGATCTCCACAGTTTTGACCACCCCATGATGTAAACTAGAATATGCCATTTTATGAATTCTCAGCAGAAAAAAATCAAATTGAAACTTTAATCCAAAACCTCACCTATTTTGGCCAAATTATTAATTTGTAGTATTTTATAATTTTTTTTATGTGTGTACATATTTTTAGATGTTTTTATCAAAACCAAAAATAACAAAAAAAGAAGAAAAAGAAAATAAAAGAAAAAGATGATGGTATGGTCAGGGGAAATTTTTGGGAGAATAAAAAGAAAAAAAGAGAGAGTCAGATAAGGACAATGAGTTTTGGGGTGGAATATTATTATGGGTTTGGGGTGGATGATTAAATATATTTTATTGGGTTGATGATGGTTTTGGGAGGTGTAAAAATGGCAGGGTGTAAAGGCACATAAGGGGATCGTTTTTTGTTAAAAAAAGATATGAGAAGGGGTCAGTATGAATGATGATGTTTTGGTGGGTGGTAAAAAGAGCTTCTTAGAGAATGATTATTTGGGAGAGAGTGGACAGAATTGAGGAAGGGAAGAGAGAAAAAACGACACACATATGCATGTGCTCTCTCTGGCCAGGATGGGTTCTCTCTTGGGTTGAAAGAGGGGATCAATAAAAAAAAAACAAGAGGAGGAGAAGGCAATGATTTTGGGGGAGGTGAGGGTCTTTGATCTGGGCTTCAACACTGATACACCCTCACACATAATACACTCCACACTACATTACACACACTGTGATACACTCCACAGGGGACACTTAGAGACATGCATGAATTGCCCTCTCTCTCTCTCTCACGGCACCATGCCCACGGCTTGACACACAACCACAACACATGCATCACACAGCAGCTCCCTCTCTCTGAATCTCTCTACGAAGAAACCCACCCCTCTCTCTCTCTAGAGACCCACACAGACCACGCATACCACCAACTTCTCTCTCTATCATGGACACACCCAACACACCGATACAGGCCTCACACACGGCACACACACACTGCCGATTAACTTTGCTATCACACACTCAATACACACACAGGAACACACACAGACAGATTGGTTGGCGGGGAGAGATTGAAGGAGGTGAAGTGAAGAAAAACACCACAAAAACTCTCTCTCTCTCGGGCATGGACATACCCGCCAGACCAGACACACAGAGCTTCATACACGCTGCCATAGACAGAGCTTCATACACACTTATCACACCCACACGGCACACAACACACCCACACCACCCAACACACCATTCACACACACACGGTTTAGAGAGAGAGAGCATTTCTTTGAAGCAAAATAGACACCATACACAGATACCTCCCTCTCTCTCAACCTGGTCACTCTCTCTCGGTTGAAGTTTGAAGAATAAAAAGGCCACACACACACTCACAGCAGCGGGGAGAGGAAGAGGATACACACGACACACACTCATACACCACTCTCACCACACCACCACTGCCATCACATGCACACGGTATACATACACCAGAACACGCGCACACCTACACACTGCCACCTTTCTCACTCACTCCATGCACATACCATACACAGCAGCAGCCCATACACAGCACACACACTAAGCTTCACCATTCAGACACTCACACACCAGACACCACAGCACAGACCTCTCTCTCTCTCGCTCTCGGTTGGGAGAGCAACACACACAACACAGGGACGGGGGGGACCAAACCCAGTTCTCTCTTCTCTCTCTAAGACACACAAGCCACCATGAACACACACACGCATGCATACACAAGACACACACTCAGCACACCCACGGCAACTGGACACCCAACACACACACCCATGAGACACAACACACATGACAAAACACACACACAAACACCCATACACAACACATCATACACCCATTTACATAACACCACACACACAACACACACAGACCCAGCACACCATCATACACACACACACACACCACCAACTTCACCACTCATACACACACCCACACCATTGACACAGACACACACTCAACACACACACGACACACAGACCCAGCACATCTCCATTGACACAGCTCACTCTCTCTAGCTGAAATACACCCACGGCATCAACCTGGTCTCTCCCTCTCCCTCTCTTGGCCACCAAACACAGACCCCTCTCTCTAGCTGGGTGACCAACTCAACCACTCCGATCATCGCCAATAACCACTGCAACAGTAGCCACAGAAGCATCGCATCTGCCACCGTAAACACCCTCATCAGTTTATTCATCAACCCCGTCCAGCTCCTCAATCAGCAAGTCGTGTTCCTCCTCTGTAGCAGTACCATGGCAGCAGCTTCGACAACTCTTCTCTCCATGCATGACCTATCAAGAAGTAGTTTAAGTAATTAGGATAATTGGTAATTAGTGTAAGCAATTCGAATTTCATTAATTAATTGGAAGTTTTTTTAACTAATTAGTTAGTCATTAGACTTTTATAATTAACTAATTAGTAAAATTGAATAATATAATTAATTAGTTAGGTCATTAGAATTTTATAATTAATTACTTAGTGTAGTTAATTAGTGTAGTTTTTGTAATGAATTAAATTAATTAATTAGTGTAATTAAATAGAATTTACTTAATTAGTGTAATAGCTAATTAGTTTAGTAAATTAGAATTTAATTAATTAATCGGTGTTAATTAATTAGTGTAGTTTTTATAATGAATTAATTAGAATTTAATTAATTATTTAATTAGTGTAGTGAATTAATTAAGTCATTAGAAATTTAGAATTAATGAATTGTGTAATTAAGTTATTAGTGTAATTAATTAGTTTAGTTACTTAGAATTTAATGAATTAATTAGAACTGTAGAATTACTTAATTAGTGTAGTTAATTAGTTAAGTCATTTAATTAATTGTAGTTAATTACTTAATTCCATAGGATTTTAGAATCAATTAATTCGTGTAGTTAATCAGGTAACTCATTAGAAATTTATAATCTATTAATTAATTAGAACTGCAGAATTACTTAATTAGTGTAGTCATTCATTTAATTAATTGTAGTTAATTACTTAATTCCGTAGGAATTTTAGAATCAATTAATTCGTGCAGTTAATCAGGTAACTCATTAGAATTTTATAATCGATTAATTAATTAGAACTGTAGAATTACTTAATTAGTGTAGTTAATTAGTTAAGTAATTTAATTAATTAATTTCATTTAATTTTATAAATTAATTAAGTGTGATGTTGTAGCTAAGTTAATTGATTTGTTTTGTAATAATTAGTTTAAGTAATTAGTTAATTAGAATTTTAATTAATTAATTTCATTAGAATTTTATATATTAATTAAGTAATTAATTAGTTAATTAGAATTGTATAAATTAATTAATTAGTGTAATTCATTTAATTAGTTAATTTGAGTTTTATAAATGTATCAATTAATTAGTGTAATTAATTAAATAG
>JAPPVO010003177.1:0-17500 GCA_030407325.1 Camellia japonica
GACCAAAAAGCTGGTTTTTCAGAAAAATTGCTGGCCTCCCACTCTCCTACAACCTTTCTAACAATGAAAATAAGGTCTCACCAAAAATGAACCAAGACGGATGCAAAACGGAGGTTCGGGGGCCGAAACACGCAGTTCAGGGCCCGAAAACAGGTGTTAGGCACCGGAAGTGGCGTTCGACCACGAAGTTGGTCTCTCGGACCACAGTGTCCCTCAAAAGGGAGGAAATAAGGTGTATGCCGAAAACCGGAGCAAACGGAGGTGGTTAAGCGGTCCCGAACCGAGGCACACGGCCGACGGCTCCGAAAACCGAGAACCGGGCTCCAAACGGGAAAAATGGCCTACGACCACGAAACGTAGCCTACGGCCACTGAGAGATGATCTACGAGACCTCTCCCTCCCTTCGGGAAGAGAAAACAAAGAAAACAGGGCCTGGTTCGCAAACCGAGGCAAAGCACAAAAGAGTCCGGAAGTCCGGAGGCAAGGCTCGCAGCCAAGACTCCGCAACCTCAGAACGAGCACAATATGCAACATCACCAAGCGCTCAATCGGTGACGTCTGAGTCTTAAGGTCGGTCAAAAATGGGGTGTCTACAGTTGCCCCTCTTTGATAGAACTTGAAAGTCATAAGTGACGGGAGTGAATGTCAAAGCCCAGAGACGACCCATTTTTGACAAGGCCGAAGACTCAGACAAACAGGCGAGATAAACAAAAGGATGTGCCCGCAGGCAGGGGCAAAATGCAACTGACAATGCAAGAAGCCGAACATAACTTATGATTATGCAAAGAAAGCTGTAATGAAGCATATCATGCAACAGTTTTAAGCAAGCATTACAAATCTAACTACATTTCACGCAGAAAAGGATGTAAGAGAATTATTCAATTCTCGCTACGTCTCACACGGAGAACATTAATACGTGTGCGGCTCGTCTGGTCGTGCCAGCCTCAAATGAACCGTACATACAAATTGGGCCTCATGCTGCTGGGGGCTTTCGCTTCTTCTTGGTCGAACCACAGGTACTACTTTTTTCCCTGACTATGGTCGCAGCCTTCCCTATTCTCCAACAGGGTGACAGACTAGGTTGATTTGGTATCCAGAATTGAGGCGCATACACATGCTATCTCAACCTATGGGGCTGCCATACAGATTTCAAGCCGAGGATATACCCCTGGGTATTTAAACCAGACTTTACTCTCGGAAATCCGGAACCTTTGCGTTCTAGGCATAAGCCATTCGAACTCTAGTTTCCACCGTCTCAGTTGGTCTCCTAAGAACTCACCACAAGCACAGGCAGGTGGCTATACCAGACCACTGGAAGTCGTTCGGGCACGACAAACACCAAAGGAATTACACCTTTAGAGGATTTAAGGTCTCCTAGACCAGAAAGTGCACGAGATGGTGCGAATGAAGATGCAGGATTTAAGGTCTCCTAGACCAGGGGATTTAAGGTCTCCTAGACCAGGTGAGTACACAAGACAGTGCGAGCTTAGAGGTGCACAAAACAGTGCGAGTAGGGTGAATGTACAAAACAATGCGATGCTAAAGGTGATGTGCGCAAGATAGCGCGATAAAATGCATGCACAACGCAAGTAATGGTCACGGCGCAAGATAGCGCGATGCAATACACTAACAAGTGCAGGTGAGGTGCGCAAGATAGCGCGAATGATACAATGCACAAAATAGTGCGATACGCTAAACAGCGCGATTGATTTGAAATGCACAAGATAGTGCGATGTGATATGCAAAGCACAAAATAGCGCGATGAATGCAATGCACAAGACAGTGCGATGGAGGTGCGCAAAATAGCGCGAATGATAAACTGCACAAAACAATGCGATTGTGGTGCGCAAAATAGCGCGAGTGATAAACTGCACAGAACAGTGCGATGCGCAAAATAGCACGAATGTAAACTGCGCAAAACAGTGCGATGGAGGTGCGCAAAATAGCGCGAATGATAAACTGCACAAAACAGTGCAATTGAGGTGCGCAAAATAGCGCGAATTATTAGAAATGCACAAAACAGTGCGATACGCTAAACAGCGCAGAGTGATTAGAAATGCACAAAACAATGCGATACGCTAAACAGCGCGAGTGATTTGAAATGCACAAGACAATGCGATACGCTAAACAGCGCGAGTGATTAGAAATGCACAAGACAGTGCGATACGCTAAACAGCGCGAGTGATTTGAAATGCACAAGACAGTGCGAGTGAAATACAACCACAAGATGCACAAGACAGTGCTAGTGAGATACAAAGTATAAGTGCACAAGACAGTGCGAGTGAGATAAAATGCACAAGAAAGTGCGATAAAAATGCATCTTCTATGCAAGTATGGAAGCACATTCTATGCAATATTGAAAGCATATTCTATGTATGAGACAAGCAAAGCATATTCTATGCGGAATCGAAAGCAAGCATATTCTATGCATGAATCATAACGATGCGCGGCACGCATGCAACAACAGTGTATATGAAAGTTCACATTCTATGCAATAGAGGAGCATCAAATATGTACTCTGGTGCCTCTGATTTGCCTCTTAGAGGACTTCGCAACTCACTCAGCTCAAAAAGGGCACACAATGTTCATATTGGCGAGAGATAACATCTGCATGTGAAACCCTCGGGTGCTGCTTGGACTGCCATTCTGACTTGAAGCAGGCTTACACTGGGGTCGAGATACACTCATACTCCAGAGAAACAGCGAGGCCTGAGAAGGTGCACCTAGAATGCAGTCTCGGATTTTGCTAAAGTTGAAACATGCTAAGATGCTCCAAATTTTCCCTCTTTTCTTTTGCTTTGCAGTCTGGAACCTAAATAGCTTCAGATAGGTCCTTGTTTTACTATTCTGACATGACCTGGGTTGAACCCTGCGGCTTTATGAAAGAACTAATCATTTTTTGCACAAATGCGGAGAACGACACGGCACTCTAAGCGCAAAACGATTTTTGAAATTGAAATGAGAAAAGGGTTCTCAACCGGGTATTGAACCTACAACTGACCACAGCCAAAACGACTCAACAATGGAAAACAAAGAGTAGAACGACCTAAACACAACTCAACAAAGGAAAAACAAGGTAAAATGACCTAAACACATTTGTTGACACTCAACAACTTAAAACAAGAAACGAGACAAACAAAACGCACAAACACAACACTCAGCTGTGTTACAAAGGCGAGAGACCTCTCGGTGCACGAGGAGCCAGCTTCTCCGGGTATTGTTTCCCACCCTTTCTCATTTGTGATTCTCACATCACTCGGCCCTCAAGCTCTGTTTTTCTGAAAAAGCCCTTTCCTCACTTTTTCTCTCAACGCACACCTCTCTATTCTTCAATCTCTCATTTTTTAATCCCTCCCCTGAGTGGTTGATTGATAAACAGGAAGTTGCGGGCTCTTGACCCTAGCATTCTGCTAGATTCTCTTCTTCTGCACGCAGCTAGTGAGTTTCTTCCACAGAGGGGCTGTGCTACAACTGGGTGTGTAGCAAATCTGCAGCTGACATCGGTTGACGATGCTCTGCTGGGGAGTTTGGATGTGATCAGATCTGTCCATATGAGGGAGTGGAATATCTTGATCCATTCCAGTTCGTGCTTCGCACTTGGCTTGATACCTCGTTGCTCGGAGGGTGAGAGAGCTTTCAGCCCTTTTGCTGTTAACTTCAGTTGTGCCCTTCTGGCAGGTAGAGTGCCCTTCTTTTGGTGAGTATTGTGGCAATGGGGAAAAGACAGAACATCTGACTCAACTGTGCCCCTAGTTCATCATTTCGACCATTTTTTTGTTTTTTGGCTTTCTACTAAGACAATTTTGACCAAAATGAGAGTTAGATTAACATGCTTGTTCAATTTTCTGATTTAAAATCATGCAAGTTAGGCTGTGAGCACTGAAAATTTTCCCTTTTTGGGGTCCAAGAAATGGTCCAGTTTTGGAAAAATGGAATGATTTTTGAGAGAAAATTAGTCAACCTCATTAAAAATTCTCAAAAACTATTTTTGCAAGGCCACTGCTCAACGAGCACGGAACCCGCTCTTGAGATGCACAACTTCAGATCTGAAGGAAAATTGCCCCCTGCTTGAAGAGAGCTTCCTGGCAACGGAAAGTTGCCCCTTGTTTGAACGGCACCGCAACGTATTGAATGGCAAGGAAAGTTGCCCCTTGTTTGGATAGCACCGCGGCGCATTGTAGTCAGTCCTCAGAGTGACGAACACAACCAAATTCTCGGATTCAGAGAAAGCAAAGATGATCAAAACCATTACATGGACACAGTCGAATTTTGAAGTGTTTTACGGCTGGATTTCAGAATGAAGTTGCCTACGTATCCCAAAGATGGGAATCAAGCCTCACGTAGTTCGGGGTTAAGGTACACTCGGGTATTAACCTCTCCTTTTGCGCTCTAACTTTTGCCAAGGGCACCCTTCCGGGTTTTCAACCTTGCGAGCTATGTTCTTCTTTTCTTTTCATTCTTTTCTTCTTTTTTCTTTTTCATCTTTTTTTTCATTTTCTTCTTTTTTCTTTTTCTTTTTTTTTATTTTTTACATTTTTTTTTCTTTTTTTTTTCTTTCTTCTTTTTTTTTTTGTTCTTTTTCTTGCTCTAACTTTTGTCTGGGTCGCCCTTCCGGGTTTTCGACCCAGCGAGCCTCTCAAGGGTAAAAGTGTAGCTTTTGTCCATGTCAAATGGTTTTGAGATCTTGAAGCCATCTGAATCCAGGAGAATGGCTGCTGTTTGTTGATGATGCAGAAGTCCATCCAATGGGGGCTGAATTTGCCTCTAGTGTTGTGGATCGGAACTCAGTTGTCCTTCAGCGATACCTTGTTCTTTCTTCCCTTCTGGGGTTTGGCATTCTTGCCGATCTTCATTGATTTGTGGAATGATCTATCTTCGGCTCTTCGAGCACAATTTGGCATCTTTTGCCCCTAGTTCAAAGGGTGTTTCTGATCTGGCCACACGGGCCTTACATTGTGGTTGACCGTTGAACATTCTGAATCTAAGTTCAAGGTTTGAAAGCCAGGGGTCAAGTCTCGAGGCTGAGAGCGATCCTAGGCTGCACAATCTCAAGAGCGATTCCACACAGGTCTTCGCAGGACGGCGCAAAACATTTTTGAAACCTTTTAAGAAAGCGACTAATCGTTCGCGCTGAAGACAATGTAGAACCAATCTGGATCAAGCTAGGATCCTTCTCAGTACTCACATTAACAAGCATGACTTCATTCATTAAGGGCTTAGCTTGCCTCTCTTTCTTTCAATTGATCAAATTTTTTCAAATCCCGAGGAATTCCTTCCTCTTTGTTTTCACCGCAGTGTTCAAAAATTTTTGAAAAACTTAGGTCAATGCAATGAATTCAAGGCACAGAAAAGTAGGTGAAAAGTACTGCCGTTCGATTCAAATTTTCTGGCACAACTGGCGCACGGTTGAAGCAAATACGAGAGTGCGAAAATCACTGCTGTTTCATTGAGATCTGTTGGCACAACTGGCTCCTCGGTAGAAACAGACTCAAAGAAAGCAAAAAGACAAACACGAAACAAAACAGTGATGTCCGAGGTAACACCCCTCGGGATCACCCGACCCCCTATACAATAGGACTGACTCGATACGACAAGACAGACCTCAACTGACTTAGTATGAAAAGACTGACTCAAAACAAAAGGACAGACTCAAAACAAAACAACAAGACTGACTCAATACCCAAGTCAGAGTGTAGCTTTCGCCAAATGCTCAAAACGGTGCGTGTCATACGCCATATCTGGAGTAAATCGAGTGCCATCTGTAGGTGGTTCACCCCCTGATCACATGGTCACATTATCCCCCAAGTTCACCGATCCAGTGCCGATAGACTTTGCAGAGCTTGGCGCGGCAATGACCCCGTTGTCAAATAGATCCTGTACTTCATGGCGAAGACGGAAGCAGTTGTCGGTAGTATGGCCAGTTTACTGATGGAAGGCACAGTACTGGGCGGTATCATGCGTAGCCGGAAGAGGATTTGGGAGAGGCCGAGGCTCAAGGGGTTTGAGATGGCCTTGTCCAACAAGGACTTGGAGAGCTTTGGACAAAGGCATATAGAGGGCATGGAAGCCCCTCTGACCTCGGGGTTGGTACTTAAAGGTTTGTGGATTTTTGCTGGACGCACCAGTAAAGGGATTGGCAGGTGCTGGCCTGGTTTGTTGATCTCTTCCAAGTGCAGGATTATAGCTGAAAGGAACATTCCTGATACAACGACCCTTCTCCCGGCTTGCCCCTTGATTCAAACTGCCCCCAACTTGAGTGGCGAAAATGTCGTCCACAGTTTTTGCAACAACTGCGAGCACTTGCTCTTTGTTCAGTCCCTCGGCTTTCAAAGCCTCAACAGCCAATAGAAGATGTTCATGGGGATCCATGTCCGCCCCTATCTTGTTCTTTCCACTCGCCTCCACTTTGACAAAGGATTGACATTCCTCAAATGCATCCCGTTCCAAGACTGGGGAGCCTTTTGACATGAAATTCCCAGTATGTGGTGTGGTCGATGATGGAGCCAATGTCCCGGAGGCCAGATCTGGCACAGTTCTTTGAAGATCTTTAATCATTCCCATCAACTCAGAAGTAGTGGGTTCACGGGTTTGAGATGATTGGGGTTCAGGTGTGCCCATCATGTATAAGTCCATGCTTTCTAAAATGAACACCTCAGGCTTGGGTAGATGGGCCGGGGTGATGTATATGCTGGGGTCGAAGGTGGATGGTAAGATATGGATGAAATTGAGGTGGGCAGGAGATGTTTGGTCATTGGGGTCTGAAGGTGGAGCTATCGTCCAGTTGTCGATGAGATTTTGGACCTTATGACGAAGGCGGTAGCAACGGTTGGTGCCATGACCACGCTACTGATGGTACACACAGTATTTGGAGGGGTTATGTCTGGCTGGGAGTGGGTCAGGAAGAGGTTGAGGATCGAAGGGTTTTAGATGCCCTCTTTCCATCAAGATTTTTAGTGCGCTAGTCAGGCTCATGTAGAGGGGGTGAAAGTTCTGCCCTGAGCGCGGGCTGGGCCGGCTGGTTGTAGGCTTGGTTTGGCAAAAGGGTTGGCTGTGGCGATTGTATTGATTTCGGTGGGTTCGGGAATAGAGAGAAGAGAGATGAGCGAGAGAGACAGAGAGAGACAAAGAGAAAAGAGAGATGAGCGAGAGAGACAGAGAGAACAAAGAGATAAGAGAGATAGAGAGAAGAGAGATGAGAGAGAGAGACAGGGAGAGAAGACAAATGAGAGAGATAGAGAGAAGAAAGATGAACGAAAGACACACAGACAGATAGACAAACAGACAGAGAAAGAAGAGTGATGAGTGAAAGAGAGAAAGAGAAGAATGGTGGTAGTTGAATGGCATTTGTAGTAGTGGTAAATGTGGTAGAGAAGATGGGTGGTGAGAGAGAGAGATGAGTGAGAGACGAATAGAGAAAAGAGATAGAGAGACAGAAAAAGAGACAGAGTGATGAGCGAGAAAGAGACAAAGTGGTCGCTACAAGTGCATTTTCTTGTAGTGGATCGATAAATCGAAAGGGAGCTCAATAAATAAAGAAGAGATGAGGGAGAGAGAGAGAGAGAGAGAAAGAGAGACAGACAGACAGGCAGACAGAGAGAGAGAAGAGTGATGAGTGAGAGAGAGAGACGGAGAGAAAAAGAGATAGAGATAGACAGAAAAAGAGAGAGAAACAAGATATGAGCAAGAGATAAACTAAAAGATAGAGAAAGAAAGTGAAAAGAGATTAACGAGAGAGACATAGGAAAAAAAAAAGACAGAGAGAGTGGTAGTGGTAGTGGTAGTGGTAGTGGTCATAGTTCCATCCATTGATTTAAGTATGGTGTTTGTTTTGAGCTTTCAAATCATAATTCTACATCCATTTTTCAAAACTCAATTCAAAATATAATTATTACTTTTCGAAACTCATAACCAAACAGATAATTCAAAACTCTTTTCAAAGCCTAATTCAAATCAATTTTTTTAATATTTTAAATATTTAAATATTTAAATATTTTAAAAATATTTTAATTTTGTGAGAGACAAATAAAGAAGAGAGATAGAGAGAGAGACAGAGATAGAGTGATGAGCAAGAGAGAGAGACAAAGTGGTTGCTAAAAGTGTATTTTCTTATAGTGGATCGATAAATCGAGAAAGAGCTCGATAAATAGAGAAGATTGGAGTAAGAGAGTGAGCAAGGCGAACATAGTGAGGGATAAATAGACAAGTAGACAGAAAGAGAGAGAGAGAGAGAGAGAGAGAGAGAAGAGTGATGAGTGAGAGAGAGACAGCGACAGAGAAAGAGAGAGATAGACAGAAAAAGAAATAGAAAGAGAAAGAGAGATAGAAAAAGAAGGAGAAATAAGAGATAAGTGAGAGATAGACAAAAAAAGAGAGAAATAGAGCAAAAAGAGATGAGTGAGAGAGAGATACAGAAAAAGAGAGAGACAGAGAGAAGAGAAATGGGCGAGAGAGATAGAGAGATGTAGAAAGATAAGAGAGAGAGAGAGAAAAGAAATGAGAGAGAAGAGAGATGAGAGATGAGCGAGAGAGACAGAGAGAGAAAACAGATGAGAGAGATAGAGAGAAGAGAGATAGGCGAGAGACATAAAGAGAAAATGAGAGAGAGAAACAGACAGACAGAGAAAGAAGAGTGATGAGTGAAAGAGATAAAGAGAAGAGAGAGAGATAGAAACAGAGAGACAGGAAGATGAAAAAATGAATGAAAAAAGAAATGTTATATCAAAAGAGTAAGACGACATTGTTTTTTTTAAATTTTTTTTGCGACAGAAAAATACCGTTGAATTTATTCAAACCATTTTGTGACTGTATATATATGAAGCTATTTCAAAACCACAATCACTATGCTAGGTTAGAGTTTTCAAAAAACTCTTTTGAGAAAATTATACTTTCTTGTTTTTCGTGTTATATTGTTTTTACTGATTTTTTTTAATATTTTAAGTATTTTTTTTAATTTTTAGACACATCTAACATAAATACACCTAAAAATTAAAAAGTTGTAAAAAAAATCTTTTAAAAATTCACTAAATACCAAAAATACAATAATTCAATACATTTTTTGTTTGTATTTTTATGTATTTATTAATTTTTAAAATATTTTTTCATAAATTTTTTATTTTTAGATACATCTAAGTAAGGTGCATCTTAAAAAAATATTTAAAATTTTAAAAATATTCACTAAAAACAAAAAAAAAAACACAAAAGTCACTTCTTGTGACGGCAGAAAATGCCGTCTCAAAAAAGCAGAGTATTTGCGACGGTACCATTTGCCGTCTCAAAAAAGCAGAGCATTTGCGACGGCACTATTTGCCGTCTCAAAAAATGAGAGTATTTGCGATGGTATTTTCTGCTGTCGCAAATACTCTCATTTTTTGAGACGGCAAATAGTGCCGTCGCAAATGCTCTGTTTTTTTGAGACGGCAAATGGTACTGTCGCAAATACTCTATTTTTTGAGACGGTATTTTCTGCCGTCGCAAATAGTTCCGTCTCATAAACCCACTTTTCTTCATAACAAATTATTTGGCCATAACTTAAAAAAATAACTAAAATTATTTTTCAAAAAAAAAAAATATTTTGAAAAAAATATTTTTTCATAAAAATATAAAATAAAAAATAATTTTAAAGAACACAAATAAAAAATATTTTTTAATAAAATTCTAAAAAAATGAGTTTTGAAAAGAGTTTTTTAATTGAGTTTTGAATTATGTATTTGGTTATGAGTTTTGAAAATAATTTTTGAATTGAGTTTTGAGTTATATGCTTAGTCATGATTTGAGTGCGGAGTTGTGTTTTGAGTTTAGTTAAAAAAAATATTAAAAAAATAAAATAAAACATTTAAAATTAAAAAATATTTAAAATAAAAAATAAAATTTTCTTAAACATTTTAAATATTTAAAAAAATAAATTTCAAAAATTTCAAAATACAATTCAAAAACTCAAAACGCACCTTCATAATTCTTTTCAAAGTTCAAAAATTTAAAATTCTTTTTAAAATTCATAATTAAATAATTTTTTTTTAAAATTAAACTCATAATTTCATATTTAAATCATAACCTCACGCTCAAATTATAATTCTAAAATTAAACCAAACGGTGAGCGTGTTTTCACAGTCGAGGCAAGCACGTTTTGAAACCAAATCTCACTTGCGTGTCAGCCTCTACCCGTTTCCCGCGAAAACCTCTGCTATCTCCCCTCCCCTCTCTCTTTCTCTCTCTCTCATCTGCATCAAACTTTAAATCCTTGTATTGAATAACACTACATTACGTTACAAATCTGTATCTATTTACCGATATTATTAAAATTTTGGACTTTGTTTATCCAGAATCCATCAATTCTCTCCCTCTTTCTATATCCGTCACTCTCTCTCTCTCTCTCTCTCTCAGATTATACTTTCTCTCTCCTGAATTGTTCCATTTATCCATCTTTCTCTCTCTTCATCCCAACCCTACAATCTCTCTCTCTTTCCCCCAAAACTTTGAATTATTATCTCATTCCCACACTAGAATTTACTGTATCCACTCATGACGACGCCATGAAAGAGTCGAATCTTCAAATCTTCAACCACCATCAATGTCGACTCCACCTCCTTCTTCAGAGAATTCCGAACCAGAACCAAACACCACCGACGCGGCGGACTCATCACCACTGAGGTTGAAGCTGAGGAAGATCCCTCCGATTCCGGTTCGCCGGAGCCACAGTAAGGGCGAGATTGAGGATGCAAACGACGAAGATGTCGGTGATGCTGAATCGGAATGTGAGGATGAGTCCATAATTCTTGCGTCCTCTCTTGGTCTCAATCACATTCGAACTCGCTCGGCTTCCCTGCCTTCGCCTCTTCGATTCTCGTCCTCGCTTGCCAATCCTTCAAACAAGGATGAAGTCGGTCCTCGGTCCAAATCGTCCATTCCTCATCACAATGCCACATCCTTAGAACCAGGTTGTTTATCTCTCTGCATCTTCTCTCCTGTATCTCATATTTCTTCTTTTTATACACATATATATGTGCGCATGAATTGGGCTAGAGATATTGTCTTTTTCATTCAAATGTGAATTAGAATGTGTATATGTGATAATTCTTTTGAATTTTAAGTTTTGTGATCGAGGGGAACAGTAATAGAAACTAGAAGGGGTCACTATGTGAGTGCAAATTTGTTTTTAATGCACCTAAAACAGGAACAATAATGCTTTTTCTTACCAGCTGGTGTGCACTCATGGGATTTTAATGGGTACGAAAAAATTTCGAATACTCAAAAGAGAAAAAATTTCCTGCACTTACCTCGTCTGAATGTGTGGAGGGCTTTTCTTTCTTTAATCTCTTCTTCAGTATGTAACAAGATTTTGAGAAGATGCTTAATTTATTAAATTAAGAATAAACAATAGAAACTGCAAAAAAATAAATAAATTTTGTTCTTCCCTTTAGACATAAAGGTATGTACATTTTTCAAATGAGTAAATAAATCATCAATATAAAGAATATGAGTCTCATACCTTTGGTGGAAGAAAGACTCTAGACTTTTGTAGGAAATGCAATTGCTTACTCAAAAGCTAGACGTCAATGCCCCTTTATTTACTTACTGATGATCAGCAAAGTCACCTTAAAAAAAAATAAAAACTAAAACAGAGCGAAACAATGGTTCTCAAATGTAAAAATAGTGGTATAAGCTAAAAACCAAGACCAAAATGAGACATTAAAGAAGCGATAGACAATAGCTCTACGCTGTAAACTGTTAAGAGAAATAAGATCTAACACAAAAGCACATGAAAAGAAATTTAAATTGTTTTTTAAGTGGTCAACTATGTATTGCATGAACAGCTGCTCGATGCCTGATTGTGTACTGATGATGGGTATTGGTGGAGTCCTGTGGCCTTTTTACTGTAAGGAGGGCCTTCACTGCCCTGAACTTTTGCAAACTTTGAACTCTATGTTCCTATGATAGGCCTCTGTATGTGAATTTTCCACGTTCGTATTGCGAGAGCTGTGCGTAGCTCTAAAAGGAGGAGCAATTGTCCATATTCAGTCCAAAAATAAGTGTTTTTGTTAGAAAGGGAATCTGGAGACAATGGAGGAATACCATGAAGGCAGCACTGATGGTGTGCATGAGAGAAATGTTGTCAATGGTGAAGATGGCAGTGAGTGGAGGATTGATTCAAAAATTTATATACCGTAGCAGTTGTTCAATTACTTACTATGGATTTTGGAGTTGTCTCAACCACCAGTTTACATTTTGGGCCTTCAAGCCGATAATGTTTAATGCCATTTTATTAGTAATTAATTCTTTGTATGGGACAATGTGAGTAAATAAAAAATCTTCTAAACTTCAAAAAATAGGAAGACATGAAATTGGTGTTCTCCGGTTATGTATTAGTGTAGATATTAAGTTTTGATGTCATTCGTTTCATCCACTCGGAAAGAAGGCAAACCCCCATTTCTGCCCTCAAAGACAAAGTCATTTCCTTTATGTGGCAAGTGCTTATTAGCATTTTTTCGTTCAGAAATTAAAACATCATATACATGAGAATTAAGCTTTCATTTTTTGAGAGAGTGCACGATAGTACTTATGTAACTTGGAATTATAATGTTGATCTGTTTATCTTAATGAAACCAATAACTGATTTTAAGTTTTCCTATATCCATATTCCATTTTTTTTTTCTCCCTGCAAATACGTACTAATACATGAGGGAAAACACAATTTTGGTGTTCCCTGAAATTAAAGCCCTGTCAAATTTTTATTTTCCAAAGGAACCAATGTTTTTATTTATCAAGATCTCTCAATAATATTTGTATATGCTACCTTCTTGAATTTAAATAATTTAATTTGAATTTGAAAAAAGGGGTCACTACATTTGAGGAGAATGGAAAAGTTGGTTTAAGAGAGACTGGAGAGGAAATCATTTTAATGGGGGCATGGTTGTGTTCACATAACGCTATAACACTTTATACTAATCATGATATGCACACATGTGGTGTGTTCTTAAGAGGTTATTATATGGAAAACAATAATTTTTAGTGGTGTGTAATTATTTGTAGGCAAAAAGGTCCAATGGAGTCAATCAAAATCCTTAAGAGCCCCATCATCCCTCAGTCTGGGACTGGAGGTAATTCAGTCGTCACCTATGTTACATGGACTCTTCAAAATAAATCAAATACCCGTGTCGGACACCCGACACTCGGACAAGGGTATGGGATATGTGTCGGATACTTTTCAACGGATACTTCTTATATAATTGTATATAACACTATTGTTATATGTACATATTGTTGTATAATTGCTATAAATGTCATTTTGACACTATAAGTTAAATATAATACCATTTTATCTCACATATTAGATTAAAAGTATAAAAATATGACATTTTTTTGCCGAGTCCGCGTATCCTTAAATTTATGTTTTGATAAGTCCGACCTCTAGATACATACCCGCACCCGACACCTGTACCCGAGTCCATGTAACATAGGTCGTCACTTAATTGTGTGTGTGTGTGCTTGTGTGGTTTTCACATATTTGTTCTCCCCTTCTGAAGTTAGTTGGAGGAGTTAGGTAGCCCAGCTTCATGGCGTTATGCTTATTGTAGGGTCATCATGCAGCTTTTGCCAAGGAAATCCAATCTCCACGATTCCAGGCTATACTGCGTGTTACAAGTGGACGTAAAAAGAGAGCGGCAGATATCAAGAGCTTTTCTCATGAACTCAATTCCAAAGGAGTGCGGCCTTTTCCATTCTGGAAGTCTCGTGCATTTGGTCATATGGAGGTACTCATGTTTCCCTTTAGTTCACTTCTTTGTCATTGTCGAATTCACATTTTTGTTAAATTTTTATTGATTTATTATTTGTTTCATATTTCAGTAATTCTACTCATTTTAGATGTTTATTTTTTCCCCCCAGGAAATTATGGTAATGGTCAGGGCAAAATTTGACAGATTGAAGGAAGAGGTTAACTCTGACTTAGGTATCTTTGCAGGAGATTTGGTGGGTATACTTGAACAAACTTCAGATTCACATCCTGAATGGAAAGAGAGTTTGGAGGATTTGTTAGTTACAGCCAGGTTTTGTGCAAAAATGTCGCCAAGTGATTTTTGGTTGAAATGTGAAGGCATTGTACAGAATTTGGACGACCAGCGTCAGGAGCTACCAATGAGCACACTTAAACAATTATATACCCGCCTTTTATTTATCCTCACTCGATGCACTCGGCTTGTGCAGTTTCAAAAAGAGAGTGGTTATGAAGAAGATCACATTCTGGGTCTGCACCAACTCAGTGACCTTGGAGTGTATCCGGAACAATTCTTTGGGCCCTCACACAAAGACTTCAATGACTCAGTGGAGGGAAAGGAAGCGACTGAAAGGCAACCCAAGAAAGGATATGGGCAGGAACAAAACAATATAGCTATTAAACATAATCAAGTAAATCAAGACTTTGCTAGCGGAGGTGACACTGGAGAGGTTAGCACTGCCAAAAGTGTTGCTTCCTCCACTGGCAGCTATAGGATGTCATCCTGGAAGAAACTTCCATCTGCAGCTGAAAAGAATAAAAAAGGCCCAGGTTCTGTTGACACCCCATCTAAGGAAAAAATGGATAGCTCGCATGTTAAAGATGAAACAGCTGGTGTTGATGATAATATTGATAATCTGGATACTCCCTTGTGCACTTATGAAAATTCAGAGACATCATCAAAAGTACGAAAAGTTACCTCGGCATTTCTAGGGGATCAACACCATGTAACATATGACAATTTATTTATCTGTCGGATATGTGAGGTTGAAATACCGACCGTACATGTAGGGGAGCACTCTAGAATTTGTACAATTGCTGATAGATGTGACTTAAAAGGTTTAACTGTAAATGAACGACTTGAAAGAGTTGCAGAAACTCTTGAAAGGATATTGGAGTCTTGGACACCAAAGAGCTCAGATGGTGAAATAGGAAGTCCGGAGGTTGCAAGAGTGTCTACTTCAAGTACACCTGAAGATTTAGTTGAGTTGTCACCCAAGCAAGTCAACTTTTCTCATCACTGCTCTGAAGAAATGCTTGATCGTGCTCCTGAAGCTGATAATGCATTTGTGATGGATGATCTGAACATTTTCCCTGACATGTCATGTGAAACTCGTGCCCTTTTGACACCTGATCTAGGTAAGAAAGCCTCATCAGCAGGAAGCTTAACGCCACGATCACCATTAGTTACCCCAAGAACAAGCCAAATTGAATTGCTATTGAGTGGACGGGGAACAATGTCAGAGCATGAAAATGGTCAGCAGGTACATATTGTTTCAAATTATTCGCCACTCATCATTTTACCAGATGTTGGTGTGATTTTTCAAAGGACACATATATATGTTGGTACTGATACATTCTATTCAAATTGTTACACTCTTGATTGAATCCAACTATATTTTTGTCATGCCAATACAGTTTTCTTTGGATATTATGTGAAAATATCTGGTTCTAATTTCCACTATGTAAGATGATTTTTAGTAATCAATGTTATGTATAATCTACTTGGAATGCTTCACCGTGTTTTCAATATCTAAACCTTTCCACAATTATGATGATTTTTAATAATCAATTTTATTAATCAACTTCTTGGAAAAAATTTCCCTGTTTGCACTATCTAAACCTTTTGATTTATAAAAAGGAATTATTTAATTCTGTATAAAATTTCCACCTAAAGATAATAAACAAGTAAAGCCTATCAAGAAGAAATTTCCAATTTACGAAGTTTGCCTTGCATGTTATGAAATACAACCAGCATACTATATAGAAAGTCTTGATTTTATATCAAATTTAATTGAGAAATCTTGGAAGATGTTTGTGTTGAATTGCTTTAGTGTCTAATTTGGATTTGAAATTTTGGTAACAATAACAATTTGTTCTACCTTTGGTCTTTTACTTTGTCCTTTCGGATATTATGGCATTTCTTGCACAATTTATTTTATAATTTGGTTTCTTAATTTGTTTGAGTTTTTCCTTGTGTAAATTAAGTTGCTAAAAGTACCTTGGAATGGCAGATAAACAAGCTAGTGGATATTGCTCGATCTGTAGCCAATGTAAACACTAACGACTACAGTGCCTTGGAGTATTTGCTTGACCGTCTAGAAAACCTAAAATATGCCATCCAAGACAGGAAAGTGGATGCCCTTGTTGTCGAAACCTTTGGAAGATGTTTGGAGAAACTATTGCAGTGAGTTCAGTGGACTCAAATGTTTTTCATGGTTTGCACAAAAGATAAAAATTACTGCTAGTTGCTTCCGGATTTATCTTTTGTTTTAACTGCACTAATTTTTATGTGTGCTTCGCCCACCCCCCTGCCCCCTTCCCTAAAAAAAAAGTTTGTTTATTACTTCACATACAATTACTTTATTTCTAAATTTGATCTATATGTTTCAAATTTTATAGGGAAAAATATGTCAGTCTTTGTGGGCAAATAGAAGATGAAAAAGTAGAATCATCAAATATCATTGCTGATGAAGATAGTTCTGCGGAAGATGATATAGTTCGTAGTTTGCGAACAAGCCCTATCAATCCTTCTAAGGATAGGACATCCATAGAAGATTTTGAAATAATAAAACCAATCAGCAGAGGTGCATTTGGTCGAGTTTTCCTGGCAAGGAAAAGGGCAACTGGGGACTTATTTGCTATAAAGGTATGGCCATACTCCATGAAATGGATAGATTATTTGGAATATTAAATTATTCATTCCTGTGATGGATTTGTGTTTGAACTGTAAAAAAGGAAGTGGTTCAGGTGGTCTTAGCAGTTTGTTTTGTAGTTCTGTCTTTAGTTTTCAGAGAAAGCCTATTTGTTTTGACCCTTAATCACTTGCTACTTTTGGAGAATTGAGCAGAGTATTGAGAATGGTCAGTTCGAGTTACTTCCGTGTTTGCCTTATTAATATTATCAATCCTACTATTACATGCAATGCGTGTCCATGTATGTGTATTGTTCTTTTGATGGCTTGATTCAATGTTGGTTTGGTAATAACTGGTATGCTATTGTTTTTTCTACAGGTTTTAAAAAAGGCTGATACGATTTGTAAAAATGCAGTTGAAAGCATTTTGGCTGAGCGTAATATCTTAATATCACTTCGCAATCCTTTTGTGGTGAGTAGCCCCACAGTTTTTAACAAATGAATGAAACCCCATATGTAGAAATAATTTTCTGACGTGTTGGTTCTGATGATAACAGGTTCGATTTTTCTACTCCTTCACATGTAGGGAAAATCTTTATTTGGTCATGGAATACTTAAATGGAGGAGATCTTTACTCTTTGCTGAGAAATCTAGGGTGCTTAGATGAAGACATGGCACGTATATATATGGCAGAACTTGTAAGGCATTTTGTATAACCATAATTTTAACTGAGAAAATGAACACTTATCTTTTTTTTTTTTTTTTTTTTTTCACTTTACAAATATATTATAACTTTATAAATATTTTGATCTATTATTTGCAGGTTCTTGCACTGGAATATTTGCATTCGTTAACTGTCATTCACAGAGACCTAAAGC
>JAPPVO010003177.1:20000-26530 GCA_030407325.1 Camellia japonica
TTTAGATCAGGTTTCATTGTGTCCTGGAGGCGAAAATTTGCTATAACCCCTTGTACACCTTTTGGTGGGTGCAAATATTGTCTTTAGGAAAGCGACGAAGTAACGTGACTTGAAGCATCATATTTCTGTTCTACATAGACAAGTTCATTGCCAAGTTTTGAAGACCTGAAGACCACCAATTGGAGAATTCAAGACGATTTGTTCCAACAATTAAAGACAATACCTAGATATGGCGATGTCTATTCCAAAAATGACTCAAGATTTCATTAAGCTTGACCGTTTTGATGGAGGAAATTTCCGACGCTGGCAAAAGAAGATGCACTTTTACTCACCACTCTCAAAGTGGTCTATGTGCTAACTACCCCCTATCTGGTGGAGCAAGAAGAGAGACTATGGAGCAAACCCGTACCAGAACCAAATGGGAAAATGACGACTACATTTGCCGAGGACACATTCTGAATGCACTGTCAGGCTCTTTGTTCGATGTGTATCAACATCTGGAAACAACAAAGCAACTATGGGACATATTATAGTCAAAGTACCTCACCGAGGATGCCACTAGTAAGAAATTTCTTGTTAGTAATTTTATGCGTTTTACTATGATTGATACAAAGCCCATTATGGAACAATTCCATGAGATCCAACATATTCTGAGTCAGTTTCGACAAAAGAATATGAACATGGATGAATCTATTGTAGTTTCATCTATAATAGAGAAACTGCCATCTTCTTGGAAGGATTTTAAGAAAACTCTGAAACACAAAAAGGAAGATCTTACTTTAGAGGAATTGGCTCAACACCTTCGAGTTGAGGAAGAGTCAAGGCTTCTTGAAGGTAAAGATAACCAATTGGCTTAGACTTCTAAGATCCACATGGTGGATGATGGCAAGAGGTTTAACAAAAAGAAGCATAAGCGTGAACCCCAACCTGAGAAAGATGCTAAGAAGCCGAAAGGGGCTTGCTGGCACTGTGGCAAGCCAGGGCACTTTAGAAATGAATGCCGGTCATACAAGAAGAAGCCAGAAGCATCAAATGCCAAGAACAAGTTTGTGGTTATTATATCCGGGGTGAACATGCTTAAAGATGCTAGTGACTGGTGGATTGACTTAGGAGCAACAAGGTATGTCGGCAACGACAAAAGCCGTTTCACTACTTATGAACAAGTGAGTGATGGAACAGTTCTCTACATGGGCAACTCTTCAATTGCTGCTATCAAAGGCAAAGGGACGGTGGATTTAGAGTTCACATCTGGAAAAGTCTTAAGTTTTAGTGATGTTTATCATGTACCTGATGTTAGGAAAAATCTTGTATCTGGAAGCTTGCTTAATAAGCATGGTTTCAAGTTAGTATTTGAGTCGGACAAATTTGTCCTGTCTAAGGGTGGGATTTTTGTTGGGAAGGGCTATATGTATCAAGGAATGTTCAAACTTAACGTTATCAATAATACATCTATTTTTGCTTATATTGTTGATTCTCTTTCTTTATGGCATGCTCGTTTAGGTCATGTTAATACTAGGAAATTGCATGATATGGTTAATTTAGATTTAATTCCTAAGTATGATAATAATATGTTTGAAAAATGCAAATTTTGTGTGCAATCTAAAATTACTCGCATTCAATTTCCTAAAGTAGATAAAATCACATCTCTGCTTGAACTTGTGCATAGTGATGTATGTGACATGCATAGTACCCCCACTAGAGGTGGTAAGAGATATTTTGTAACATTTATTGATGATTTTTCTAAGTACTGTTATATCTATCTTTTGCATTCAAAAGATGAGGTGCTTGATAAATTCAAGATTTTTTAGACAGAAGTGGAAAATTAGTGTAATGTCAAATAAAGAGACTTAGGTCTGATAGAGGCAGTGAATATCGTTTTCCAGAATATTATGAAAATGTTGGTATTATTCATAAGAAGTCTGCACCCTACACACCATAACAAAATGGTGTAGCTGAAAGAAAGAATAGGACATTAACAGAAATGATTAATGCTATGCTTTCTTACTCTAATTTAAGTTCTGGTTTTTGGGGTGAAGCCTTGCTCACTGCCTGTCACATATTCAATAGAGTTCCTTTCAAGGGAAGAAATGTTACTCCTTATGAACTTTGGAAAAACAAGAAACCTAATCTTGGTTACTTGAAAACATGGGGCTGTAGAGCAGTAGTCAGATTGCCTGAACCTAAAAGGAAGAATTTAGGTGAAAAAGGAATTGAATGCATATTCTTTGGCTATGCTATACATAGCAAAGCATATAGGTTTTTGGTAGTAGAGCCCAATGGTTCAGTGGAAACAATTACCATCATTCAATCACGTGATGCGATATTTTATGAGAATCGTTTCACAACCATTCCAAGGTTGGATTCTAATCAAGAAAATAAATCAACTCCTTTGATGTCTATAGAGGAAAGTGAACGACATGAATCCATGGAGCCTAATGAACCTAATGAGCCTATTAAGCTCAGGAGGAGTAAGAGGGCTAGGACTGAGAAGTCATTTGGCCCTGATTTCATTATTTACCTTGTAGAAGGAACCAGGAAAGCTTTTTGTAAGCAAACAATGATTTCTTTGAATATGGATTCAGATCCATTAACCTTTGAGGAGGCTATGAATTCTCAAGATGTTGCTTTCTGGAAAGAAGCAATAAACGATCAGATGGATTCTATCATGGATAACAATACTTGGATACTTGTTGATTTGCTACTTGGATCCAAACCAATTGGTTGTAAATGGATTTTCAAAAGAAAATGAAAGTTGACGGCATAATTGACAAGTTCAAAGCAAGATTATTTGCTAAGGATTTTACTCAAAAAGAGGGTATCGATTATTTTGATACATATGCTCCGATAGCCAGAATTGCCACCATTCGAGTGTCAATTGCCTTAGCTTCAATCTACAAGCTTGAAATCCATCAAATGGATGTTAAGACCGCTTTCCTAAATGGAGAGTTAGATGAGAAAATCTACATGCAACAACCAAAAGGATTTGTTGTACAGGGTCAAGAACACAAAGTGTGTAAACTGTGAAGTCACTATATGGACTAAAACAAGCTCCAAAACAGTGGCATGAGAAATTTGACAAAGTAATAGTGTCAAATAGTTTAAGGATACATGAATCTGATAAGTGTGTGTATAGTAAGTTTACTAGCAATAGAGGTGTAATCATATGCCTATATGTAGACGACATGCTTATTTTTGGTACTGACAATGATGTCATTGAAAGTACTAAAAGTTTCTTGTCGTCTAGCTTTAGTATGAAAGACATGGGCTTGGCTGATGCAATTCTGGGTATTAAGATCAAACGACAGGACAATAATTTGATTCTTACCCAGTCGCACTATATTGAGAAAATTCTTAAGAAATTTAATCAATATAATTGTACACCCACGTCTACACCTTTTGATTCAAATTTGAAATTATATCCTAATACTGGAAGAGCGGTTGTTCAGCTAAAATATTCACGAGTGATAGGTAGCCTGATGTATGCCATGACTTGCACTAGACCTGATATTGCATTTGCAGTGGGAAAACTTAGTAGATACACTAGTAATCCCAATAGTGTGCATTGGCATGCTGTTAACCGAGTACTTAGGTACTTGAGGAAAACCATAGACTATGGAATAGTCTATAATGGCTATCCAGCAGTGCTGGAAGGATTCACGGATGCTAGTTGGATAACTGACCGTGAAGATCACTCGTCCATGAGTGGTTGGATTTTTACTCTTGGAGGAGGAGCTATCTCCTGGGGTTCTAAGAAGTAAACATGCATAACAGACTCAACCATGGCGTCTGAGTTTGTAGCATTAGCATCTTGTAGCAAAGAGGCAGAATGGATAAGGAATCTCTTGTTAGAGATGAAGATATGGTCAAAACCTATGCCACCAATATTTTTGCATTGTGATAGTGAAGCAACTCTATCACGGGCCTATAGCCATGTCTATAATGGAAAGTCCAGGCATATCCGACTGAGACATAGCTATGTCAGGCAGTTAATCACAGAAGGTGTGATTACCACTAGTTATGTAAAGTCAAGTGAAAACTTGGCTGACCCCTCAACAAAGGGACTTGTAAGGGATTTGGTGTGGAAAACATCAAAGGGGATAGGTCTTAAGCCCACTTAACATAATCACTCCTGGTGGAAACTCGACTCAACGCTTGAAGAAACATTAAGTCTTGAGTTCAATGAGCCCAAGTACCATATGTCATGATTGCAAGCACTTAGTTTTATTTCATTTTCATCCCAAGGTTAAAGTGCTTGGTACCTGTAATGTGAAAAGAAGAGGATGAGTTAGCAAACTCTTAATAAGCTTACAACTGAGTTGTTAGGGTACTGTAAATTATAGGGGTACTCTTAGTAAGCTTACCTATGTGAGTGTAGGAGGTGGTGCCACTTCCTATGAGTCCAAGGGCTTGACTCTAAAGTGCTCATGAAACAAGATATAAACACAAGGCCAATCCACGTGTCGGTTTGTTTGAATACTTGAGGTAACCTGTACTGTGCGTGAGACATGTCCGGTTAGTCGTATAAGATCGCTAGTTCAAAGACAAGTCTACTATGCCATTTTGATTAACTTTGAGATGTCTTTACTAAGTGAATGATTCAAATCATAAGATATCTTCATCTATGCATAAGGCTGCCAAGTGAACCAAGAGTCATCATCTGTTATTTTGACAATGGTGGGGGAATTTTTCAAAATGGTTTTTAAAATGTATAGATTAATTTTTGGGTGTTTTCAAAACCTTCCTTATTTTTCTTTGGAAAGCTTGAAATAAGCTTGGGGACTTTGTCCCACATCGGAATGAGAGGAAAACATGGAGCACTTAATAAAGTGCTACATGGAATATTTCTTTTAATATGGAATTGTGAGGTGAAAGCTAGTGTGCATGCACCCACACCCACGTGTGGTGTGGGCTGTGTGGCGTGGGCTGTGTGGCGTTTGATGGCGCACTTTGCACTTAGCTCAGCGCAAGGCGCCATGAGGGCGCTTTCCTATTTGTATCGGATAGGTTGGAGTGATGACGTGGATCCAATGTGGAATACAGTCAGCTCCACATGGCAGTGATGTAGCGTTCGTTAGCAGTGAGTCAACCAACCGATCGCACGGTTGTATATCCGCTGGAGCGATTTGATTATAGCCGTTGATTGGAGATGCGCGCGATTGTATGGATGAGATGGCACCTGATCATGATCAGGTGTGATTAGTCAAGACATCTATTCGGTGTGAGAATGATCTGCACCGTAGATCGTCGATCCAACGGTCAGATCTGATCGGATGCGATCAAGGGATATGACCATTCGATCAGGTGCATCAAGGCCTATAAATAGGCTGCGAAATCAACCATTTCATTCCATCCAAAAAATTTAGAGGCATTCCTGCAATTCTCTCTCTCTCTCCCTCTTGATTTTGGGTTTTCGAACAAGAGTTTCTTAAGCAAATTTCTGCTTTTCTTACTGGTAATCAAGTTCTGCAGATTTGATTATTAGTGTCTTGGTTTTCTTGATTATATCAAGAATATTCTGATCTACTATCGTCAGTGCAGACGCCGGTAGACTTGATCTTTAAGTCAGGCTTCATTGTATTATGGAGGCGAATATTGTAACCCCCTGCACACTTTTTGGTGGGTGCAAATATTGTCTTTAGGAAAGTGACTAAATAATGCAACTTGAAGCATCATATTTCTATTCTACATAGACAAGTTCATTGCCAAGTTTTGAAGACCCGAAGACCACCAATTGGAGAATTCAAGACGATTTGTTCCAACAATTTTAAGTGTAAAAAAAATGTTGAAAGGAAGCAAGCATACCTACGTTTGGTGTCTCATGCACCTCAACAAAAGCTTTTACTCTTCCTTTCTGACTTGATAATGCTTTAGTATGTAGTGCAACATCAAGCAAGTTCTCTAATGGATTTGAAATGGTCCTTGATGTTCGATTTTTTTTTTGTTAATTAGAATTTATTGGGAGGGTTGATAATTTGTGATTGGTCTACTCTACTTTTAATAGACCTTGTACTTGTTTGAGTTTATGTGTAAGGATGGTGAACCTATTTCTTATGTTATGTTGAACTAACTTTCTTTTGATGTCAATTCTTCTAATCGTGGTGTACATCAAAAGTTTTACTTATGTGCTATTGATTTCTTAAGTGAAACCTATTGTTGCCTCATACTAACCTATTTTTAAGCTCTATTGTTATGTTGTACCGCTACTACTACTATTATTATTATTGTTAGTATTTGTGTGGCCATTGTAATTGATATATTACTTGTCACTTCTCACAAATCTAATCCCTTCTGTTACAGTTGACAGATTTTGGGCTCTCCAAGGTAGGTCTCATAAACAGCACAGATGACTTTTCAGGTCCAGCAGTTAGTAGTACGACTTTTCTTGGGGACGATGAACCAAAAATTGCATCACAATCATTCATTAAAAGAGAACAGCGCCAAAAGCACTCAATTGTTGGCACCCCTGACTATTTGGCACCTGAGATACTTCTTGGCATGGGACATGGTTCGGAATTTATTTGCTAAGTGGA
>JAPPVO010003178.1:0-17571 GCA_030407325.1 Camellia japonica
AAGGAAGGCATCCTGAGACTTTGGCAATTTTTGGAGAGACAGGGCAGTAAAAACAGAGGCAGCAGTGCCATGGCGTGGGTTTTCCGGGCGAGTCGGATCCGAGCATGCATCATTCGCGTATCCCGAGGCAGGGCTGAGGCCCCTCTCTTTTTGTTATATACTGAATTTAATTTGATAATTAGAAATTTCTGTAATAATTTAATTTATTTTGTATTCGGACTGTATTATTTCGGACTGTATTATTCTTTTGGTCCTTCCTTGTGAGGGCATATTTGTAATAAGTGTGCGTGGGTGTGTGCATGTCTTCCAACCCCACGTCTTTCTTCCCTTTTATTTACCTGCTTACGATGGTAGATTAGGGCACGTTTATTTTAGCATACCTTATGCAATGCATGCGTGCATCCATGCATTTGTCTAAACATGCACCGGGCTCGGTACATCATAAAAACTGCATTGTATTCTAAATTCCAACTTGAATACGTGCATCAAATAAGTGCATTTCACACGCCATCTTTAGGGTTAGCCGAGCCCACTCTAAATTGCATCTTCGCCTGTGTTGTATTAGCCATTTAACATGAACTAGGTCATGCATGTTTGCTAAATAGTTTCTTGTTTTGGCACGGAGTACGATGTAAGTATTTATGCTTTAGCATATCGCATGCGTGTGAATGTTGCCATGACAGTATGCTTACCATGCGGCTAAGTGCTTATATGAGATAAACTGTTTGAATGCCTGTGGGTGGAGGTTGGATTGCTTGAGTTGGGAAAACTCATTGAAATCCGCGTTTTAGCCTACTTGCGAGTAGCAAATTCCAAAGCATTTTCAAAATGAACGGATATGCACTGTTTGTTTCCAAATTAGGCGATCTAGTCTATACTTGTTTGCTGTGCGCATAACATAGTAATTCTAGGCTAATAATTGCAATAAAAGCATGTAATGTTTTCAAAATCGGATATCACGGTTAGTAGAGGCCGGTCTTCGGACCGGGCGAAAGGGGGTGCTCATAGCTGACCTTCCTGATCGTACCCAAGCTCCCGAGCCAAGACACTTTGGTTATGACGGACACGTGGCCTTCGGCACCGAGTCAGGGTTTCCTAAATTTCCCATTTTAAAATATTTAGGTGGCGACTCTGTATCTGGCAAAGCAGTCCATGTTTGGCACTACTTTTCAAAAAAATCTGTTTTCTCAAACGATTTGCCAGAGTTGGACTCTTTGGTTCAGATTACGAACCGCAACACAAACAAAACAAGGGAGTCCGAACTGTAGAGTGAGGCCCCAAGGGTGCGTGTACAGTTTCTGGCGACTCTGCTGGGGATTTTAGAGAGCTTGACTCAAACTCGTGATATCCTGTTTTGATTCCATTTATGTGTCTCTTTGCATTGCATGTGCATTGGTGCGCCTAGGACACCGTGTTGGCCATCTGCTATTCCTGAGCGGTTTGCTGGAGGCTTGTCTTGTCAAGGCATGACCATAAGGCTGACCGGTTGCAGGCTCTGCCAGTATGGGAACACAAACCCCGGTTTTACCGGGGTACCCTTTTTGACCATTCGACCTAGTGCATATCGAAACCCATAGTGACCATTCCAAACTAGGACAGGTTGCTTACCCGATATTAGGTTGTTTAAAACCGCTGTGTGCGTAGTGAAACCCTAGTTCCTGACAAAATAGGACAAGGAAACCCTACCCCAACATAGGGGTGTATTGGCTCTCATTTATCTGCTATGTGCTTTTAGAGTGTATCTCTACAGGAACACACATGTCAGTTTGCAAGATTGGGTATCAGGTCTGAGGGCACCAGTGACAGTATTTTGGGAAATCAGTTATCTGTGGGTATCAGATTCAGACTTGGGGGCAATACTCCAGAAACAGTAATCAGTATTTGAGGAATAGTGTATCGAGTTCAGCATGTTATCCAACCGTGTGTTGTTTATTTTATGCCGTTATGCTGTCCGATTTTCTGTTTATTTATACGCTTTATTTATCTTTTTCTTAGGTAGTTGAGCACAATTGCTTCTGACCCGATAGATATCCCCCAAGCACCCTGGATTAGAGGTCGTCGGCTCCTTCGATCTGAGGATCTGATAGACGGACAACCAGTGTACTACTCACTACCCTCGGTTACTAGACGGAGGTCAGTCAGGCAGACGACATCAGTACAGCAGTCAGTTCAGAGGGCTTTATCTACCCCACCTGTGTTCAGTAGGGATCAGGATTCTGTGTCATCAACAGAGAGAGAATATATACCAGTAATCCAACCAGAGCAGGATAGCATGGCTAGTTTGGAGGAGATGGTGCGCCACCTTCAAGAAAGCATGAAAGCAATGCAGCAGGATGCCGTCCGTCAGGCAGATTTTGCCAGGCAACAGGCCACAGTTGTGAGGGAATAGGCAGAGACAATTGCCAGGCTAGAGCAGCAAACCGGAGCATCTGCTTCGCATCAAGCTCCTCCCCCATCAGGAGTTCCTAATGTCGGGGAGACAACCAATGTTCAGACTGATACAGAACTCCCCACGAGACCACCCCCACCTCCGACCCTACCTCAAATCCAACCTCAGCTATCAAAAACACCCACCAACCTACCGGACTCTCCCTTGGAGTTCGAGACTGATCCCACCGCACTAAAGTTGAGCAAGCTTGAAAAGCTATTCAAGAGATCCCAAGGGGTCAAGACTATCCCCGATATTGAAGATGGATACACCGATACAGCCGTGACGCTGCCCGATAGGTTCAAAATGCCTCATATTGATCGATTTGACGGGTCCGGGGACCCCATGGTGCATTTAAGACTGTTTTCAAATGTTCTAAGGCCGATGGGCCTCAGTAGGCTTCAGAAGTTGTCTTTGTTTGGCCGGACCCTGTTAGGTGTGGCGGCCATATGGTATGCCAAGCTAGAAGATGATGTCAAGAGGAATTGGGTCGAAATGGCTGAGGCCTTCATCGCACAGTATTCGTATAATACACAGATTGAGATTACGACCCGTGATCTCGAGACGACTAGGCAAGAGCCTAAGGAGAGTTTTTCAGAGTTTGTAACCAGATGGAGGGCCAAGGCTTCGATGATGACCTTGAGGCCTACGGACAAAGACCAGATTCGGATGATTGTGCACAATCTTCAGCCGAAGTTGATGCAAAAGATGATAGTTCTCCCCTTTCCTACTTTTTCTGACCTACATGAAATGGGGGTGCAGATTGAAGATGCCTTGAAGCAAGGCTTGATTGATAATGACCGGGAGCAACCCCGACGAACTTTCAATCGTGGTAGCAATGCAGGCCCGAGTGGCGCTACTACTACGAGAGCCACCGAAGTAAGCATGGTCACCGCCAACCCCCCTCCAAGAAATACGGCAGTTGCACCATTCTCCGGCGCGTCCGGAAGCAACCCACAAACAACCAAATACCCACCCAAGAACACCCGAACCTTCGCCCCACTTTATATGCCCCTGTCCAAGGCTTTGGGGGTGCTAATCAAAAAAGGGCACTTGAAGCCCCTGGAGCCGCGGCCCTTACCAGAAAAACTTCCCCCTACCCATAACCCGGCCAAGTATTGTGCGTTTCACCAGCAGCACGGTCACGACACCGACCAGTTCTATCAGTTACGCCGTGAAATTCAAGATCTCATTGATAACGGGGTGATTTTACCTCCCGAAAAGCCCAATGTTACTACAAATCCCCTCCCCACACATAACCAAGCTCCACCACCCAAAAGACTCAATTTCATCCATACTGGGAGCATGTCCTACGACCCTAGTATCTACATCACACCTACCCACCTGCCTAAACCGGGGCTGTTTCTTCCAGATTGCACCGACTTGTGCATGATAGACATCTCCATGACCCAACCTAAGCCAGTGGTGGTGACCGCCGAGAACAAGAGAGAGGAGATCCCGAAGGAAAAACGAGTTGTTGAGCCAGAGTCTGCGGGATTTGGAATTTGTGTTGAGAAAATGTATAGTCCGAGTGACTACATTTCATCAAAAGGCCAAGATGGGCTCGGAGTAGAATTGCCAACAGGGGGAGAGTTGTGTGTGATCCAAGGAGATAGTCTGGGACAGGGAACAGATGATGTAATAGCTGTAGGGGAGGACCTGGCCGATCTCCAATTTTACAGTGACCAATACCCAGAGGACACGGCAGTTGCGTGGTTCGATTATGAAGATTCAGCAGAAGTTACTGGGTGGTTAGACGATCAGCCCGATGTGGTAGGAGAATTTCAGGCAGAGCAGAGTTCAGCAAGAATGAGAATATCAGCGACGGCCGGAAGGGTCGAAGAGCAGAACACATCGCCGGGGGGCGCCGGTGTCAAGAATTTCGCCCGAGATTAGAACATTTTGAGTACGGAGATGACTGAACAGTCAGCTATGTCAGAAGAAGTAAGTTTTGAAGATTCTAAGAGAATCAGGAAGGCAAAGGCCCATGTGGAGTTGAAACTGCTGCGTGCACAGGAATCGAGAATACTGCAGGCATGTGGATGGAAGATGCCGCAAGCACAAGAACAGTCATACCAGAGCCAGACAGGTGTCTGTTGGTCGCTGATGGAATGTGGTGGGAAGATGAGGACCTATGTCTTGCCCACACGGATGAAGATTGGGGGAATAACCAACCTGATAACACTTGGTACCTTGGAGAGGTCGACCACATGACGAGGAGTGGGCGATATTTCAAACCCCCACACTTGGATCAACCAGAGACCTCAGGGAAGGATAGGGAAGCCGAGAAGAAAAAGGAGAAGCAACTTGAGGAAGAAGCTGTACTCAAACAGCTGAAAAAGATACAAGCAGACATCTCCATTTGGGGACTGCTCATGGCCTCGCGAGTACACAGGCAGGCTATTTTGACAGCCATGGATAAGGCCAAACTCTCCATAGAGACTACACCAGAGCAGCTGGTTGGACTGGTCTTCCAGGGAGGAGGTTCCCCGGCATTGACCTTTTCGGATAAAGAACTTCCGCCTGAGGGCATGAATCACAATAAACCCCTCTACATCTCTGTGGAATGTAGAGATAAATGGATACCGGTGGTACTTGTCGATACCGGGTCTGCCATCAACGTCTGCCCAGCAAGGACAGCGTATGCAATTGGCTTGAAAACTGCAGATTTCATACCAACAGCCCAAGTCATCCGGGCATATGACAACACAAGTAGAGAAGTAATGGGAACAGTTAAAGTTCAGACAAAGGTTGGACCAGGGTAGCACGAGATAGATTTCCATGTCCTAGAAGTTCCCGCAACTTTCAATTTGCTTTTAGGGCGGCCGTGGCTGCATCAGGCGAAGGCAGTATCATCTACTTTACATCAAATGGTGAAATACCCCTACGGGAAGGGAGTAGCCATTGTCTTTGGGAATTCATCAATCCACCCACCACCGAAAGTATCCATGCCTGTTCTAGAGATTGAGCACGGCATGGAAGATGTGTTCATATCAGGTTTTACCTTGGCCGAGGCTCAGGGTGTACAGAATATCATGGCCGTTAACGAAGGAATATATGTCAGTGCTCAAGTAGTGTACCTCATGAACAAGCTCCAATACATCCCCGGGATGGGATTAGGGAAGAGTGGCCGTAAGGGCATTGCAGCGTTGGCCGAAGTGCTGCACAACCCCCATACCTTCGGCTTGGGTTATCTGCCCACCAAGGAAGATTGGGTAAGAAAAGGAAAAGAGATGGCAGGAAGAGCCAAAGCAAAACAGATGGGGAAACCTTTTGAATTGATGCATCGGCCCATCCAGGGTACCCTGAACGGACGCTTCGTCCGGGAGGGGGAAGACTTTCCATTCTGTGGTTTTCCTGAGCCATGGCTGAATGAAGAAAAGAAGCGCATGCCGGGGTTCGAAATTTTCTTTGACCTACAGTTATTTGGGGATGATGTTGTTGAAAAGCAGACAGACCCAACAGTTGAGACTGAGCATAACAAGGAAGTGGAATCTGCGGGCACAAAGTTTGAAATGGGGGTAGCACTGGCATGTCTACTTTCAGATCCTTTGATCGACCAGGTGTGCTTGGGGGATGGCTCCTCGGTGTCCATGATCGGGAATGAAACGGCTGTGGGCCTACCATCAGCTATTTTGGATGCATCCATCGCACCTTCCCTCACCTGGCAGTACGAGGAGGGATTTTTGTCAAGCAGCACCGGGTCAGGTAGTGAGCCGGAATCTGATTCCACCGAGTCTTGTGAGTCGGAATCAGGTTCCAGCTCGTCTGAGTCTGAGTTCGGCATTCCTGGGGGTGATAACCCGGATGCCACAGTCCTGTCCAGGTCGTCTTTTTCTTTCTCTTTTGAGTCTGTTGTAACAGAAGAATTGGACGGTTCGGAAGTATCTAATGAGAATGAGGTGACTGTGGTTTCCGAGTACTTTTCTGTGCCTTTGGTTTATTGCTTAAATCAGGACTTTCAAAATTTTGATGATGAAAACGACGAGGACGAAATTCCTCCGGTTTTGCAACGACTAATTGAACAAGAGCAGAGAGGTTTGTTAAACCCTAATGGATGAAATCACTACCGTGAACATTGGTACTGAGAAGGACCCGCGGCTGGTCCAGATCGGGTCCACGTTGTCTTCAGAGGAACGCGAGCGCTTAGTCGCTTTATTAAAAATTTCAAAGATGTTTTCGCGTGGTCCTACGAAGACATGCCTGGAATCGATCCTGAGATTGTACAGCACCGGATCCCTCTTGACCCCGAGGCCCGACCTGTCAAACAGAAGCTCAGAAGGATCCGCCCTGATTGGGCCATTAAAATCAAAGAAGAGGTCACCAAGCAGATTGACGCAGGCTTCCTGCTGGTATCCGAATACCCGACTTGGTTGGCCAACATTGTTCCAGTGCCGAAGAAGGATGGCAGAATCCGGGTATGTGCGGACTTCAGGGATTTGAACAGAGCCAGTCCGAAGGATGACTTTCCCTTGCCGCATATCGACGAGTTGGTAGATTTCACAGCGGGGCATGCTTTGCTCTCGTTCATGGCTGGCTTTTCAGGCTATAATCAGATAGTAATGGCACCCGAAGACCGGGAGAAGACTCCTTTTACCACCCCGTGGGGTACATATTGCTACAGAGTGATGCCATTTGGGTTGAAGAACACTGGGGCTACATATCAACGGGCTGCAACCACAATATTACATGACATGATCCATAAAGAGGTCGAGGTGTATGTGGACGACATGATTGTCAAGTCCAAAGAAAGAGAGGGCCACTACACCACCTTGCAAAAGTTTTTCCAAAGGATCAGGGAATTTCGGCTGCGGTTGAATCCTCAAAAGTGTACATTTGGTGTTACAGCGGGGAAAATGCTGGGATTTCTGATTACACAAAGGGGCATCGAGGTCGACCCTTCCAAAATCAAGGCCATCTTAGAAATGCCCCCACCAATGACTGAAAAGGAGGTGCGAGGCTTTCTAGGTAAAGTGCAATTCATAAGGCGGTTTATTTCAAAACTAACTTTAACTTGTGAACCACTTTTTGGTCTTCTAAAGAAAGGAAAGAAGTTCCAATGGGACGGCCGATGCCAAGCTGCATTTGAACGGATTAAAGAATATCTACAGAATCCGCCTGTGTTGTCACCACCAAAGCCGGGAAAACCGTTGATACTGTACCTGTCAGTTACTGAAACTACAATGGGCTGCATGCTCGCACAAGAGTCAGAAGATAAAGTGGAAAAGGCCATCTACTATTTGAGCAAGAAGATGCTGGATTACGAGACCCGCTACACTCCGTTGGAGAAGGCTTGTTTGGCCTCGGTATGGGCTACAAGGAAGCTGCGGCACTACCTGTTAGCTCACTCTGTAATGTTGGTTTCACGACTTGATCCCATCAAATATCTTTTCGAGAAACCAGCGCTTACGGGTAGGCTAGCTCGTTGGTTACTGTTGCTTTCCGAATTTGATCTGAAGTATGTGACGCGCAAGTCAATAAAAGGAAGAGCGGTAGCAGAGTTCCTTGCCGACCACCCGGTTGAAGGGGATGAAGCGGTTGAGTACTTGTTCCCAGATGAAGCCATTCTGCATATCGAAGATGAAACTTGGACGATGTACTTTGACGGAGCGTCAAATCAATACGGGTATGGGATAGGGGTGTTGCTGATAGCGCCTGACGATTCCCGTATCCTTTTAGCATTCAAGCTTCGATTCAAAGTCTCGAACAATGAGGCAGAGTATGAGGCATGTATTGCCGGTCTAGAAGCTGCCCTAGAACTAGGGGCAAGGCGATTGGACGTCATTGGAGATTCGAACCTAGTTGTGTCTCAAGCTAAAGGAGATTGGAAAGTAAAAGAGGAAAATATGATAATTTACCACCAGACCTTGGATTTGTTAATTCCTCGGTTTGAAAAGCTAAATTTCACTCACCTAGTAAGAGAGAACAACAGGTTTGCTGATTCGCTAGCAACTCTATCTTTCATGATAGACATCCCATCTGGGGTCCGGATGCGTCCAGTCATTATTGACCAGAAATTTGCACCTGCCTACGAGTCAATCTCTGCCATAGATGAAGTGCAGGATAACAACCCTTGGTATCACGATATATGGAACTTCTTGGAAAAGGAGGCATACCCACCAAGGGCAAATGCCAAGGACAAGAGGGCAATCAGAAGAATGGCTGTTCAGTTTATCATCTGCGGGGGTAAGTTGTACAAAAGAGGTCATCTGGGAATGCACAAGCTGTGTGTGGAAGCCGAAGAGTCGAAGCGCCTGATGGAGGCCATCCATGGAAGAGAATGTGGGGCACATATGAATGGGGTGATGCTGGCACGAAAGATCCTCAGACAGGGCTACAACTGGTCTACCATGGAGGAAGATTGTATCGGCTTTGTTCGGCGATGCCACAAATGCCAGATTCACGCAAACCGCATGAACATCCCGCCGTCAAAGCTGTACAACATGACGTCGCCATGGCCTTCATTTTGGGGGATCGATGTGATTGGAGCTGTTACTCCGAAGGGGTCGAATGGGCATGAGTTTATCTTGGTAGCAATAGATTACTTTACGAAGTGGGTCACGGCCCAATCTTATGCCGTGTTGAAGGCTTCGCATGTCGCAAAGTTTATCAGAAACAACATTATCTGCCGTTATGGAGTCCCGAATGAGATCATTTCGGACAATGGTTCTCACTTCAAGAAGGAGGTGGTTGATTTGTTGAAGAAGTACAATGTGGCTTTTCATAAGTCGTCCACGTATCGGCCGCAGACCAATGGGGCAGTTGAGGCCGCCAACAAAAACATCAAACACATACTACAGAAGATGGTGGAAACCTATCAGGACTGGCCAGATAAGTTGCTGTTTGCTTTGTGGGGCTACCGAACTTCAATTAGAACTTCTACCGGGGCGACTCCGTATTCCTTGGTATATGGGATGGAGGCCGTTCTACCTATAGAGATTGAGGTTCCGTCTCTACAAGTATTGGTTGAGTGTCAGATAGCCGAGGCAGATTGGCAGCAGAGCAGATTCGAGGAACTCATGTTCTTCGATGAAAGGAGATTAAAAGCACTGTACCATGTCCAAGGATATCAACGCAGAATCGCCCGGGCTTTCAACAAGAAAGTTAAGTCCAGGAATTTGAAGGAAGGAGATTTGGTGCTCAAAGACAATCGAGCTCCCATCCACGACCCAAGGGGCAAGTTCAGGCCTAATTAGACGGGTCCCTATATCATCAAGTCTATCTGGTCAGGTGGAGCTGTGGTTCTGATGGACCTAGATGGCCTAGAGTTCTCCCAACCGATCAACATGGACAAGTTGAAGAAATATTACCCCTGAGAGGCTCGCTAGGTCGAAAACCCGAAAGGGCGACCTAGGCAAAATTCAGAGCACAAAAAAATTAGAAAATATAAAAACTGAGCTCGCAAGGTTGAAAACCCGCAAAGGGCGGCCCTGGCAAAAGTTAGAGCGCAAAAGGAGAGTGAAAATACTCGAGTGAACCCAAGCCTGAACTACGTAAGGCTTAATTCCCATCATTGGGATACGTAGGCAGCTTCATCCCGAAGTTCAGCCATAAACTCTTCCCTGATCAACTTTGTCCATTTGATCATCTTGGTCATCTTTGCCCATCAGCATTTATCGGAATCTCCGGTATAGTGCTTTTCAGACTAGGGGCAACTTTCCGTTGCTGTACAGTGTCGCGGTACCGTTCAAACAAGGGGCAACTTTCTAGTTGCTAGGATCCGGGGTTGTGCACCTCAGCGACAGATCTCAGGCGTGTCCAGTTCTGATCCATATCGAAAATAGTTTTGAAAAGTTTTAATAAAGATGACTTTGTTCAAATAAGTCTTTTTACAACTAAGACCATTTCTGGACCAAAACGGAAAATTTTCAGTACCACAACCTTCAATTTCATTGATTTCAAATAGAGTTCTCTTGCTTTCGCATACAATTGAAGTTGCTTTTTATTACATTCATAAAGAAAACTTGCAAGTACTAATAAAGCAATAAATCTGGGGCATGGTCAAGTCAAATGTCCCTGCGCCCCCTCCCAGAGCTGGTCGAAGCCTCTGATGCCAAAGTGGGCCCCTCATGTGCCTCTTCATTAAGCCAATCCAAGCACTCATCAGACAAAGTGCAACTGAAAGCAGGAGCGGGGGCCAGGAGTTCTCTCGTCCTCCATGCTGTGGCATACCGGGCCAGCTGTGCGCCTCGAATCGGGAATGTAACCGGGTACTCTATCCCTTCCGGCGGACAAGTCTGATTATGACCAAACTGGCGCAGGATACGGAATGGGAAGTAGAAGACACAGTGAGTCAAGCCAATCAATTGGATCCCGGGTTGACGGGTCATGCTGTAACTCATCATTGGGAGATTGAGCCAAGGGCACCGCCAAGCAATGCGGTCTGCGGACAAACTGCACATCCATTCAAACCACCAACCCTCATCAAGGGCGTCAACTAGGCGTTGCCTGAAGAAGTAGCCGCGAGCTGAATATGCTGGGCAAGAGTCCACAACCTTCAGTTTATCCATTAACCACACCTGGGGAGGGATGAAAAATGAGAGAATAAAGAATAGAGAGATGTACGATGAGAGGAAAAGTGAGAAAAGGGCTTTTGTGAGAAAAACCGAGCCTGAGGCCCGAGTGACATGAGCAAACATAAATGTGAGATTGGGTGGGAAACATTACCTGCAGTAACAGTGGACTCCTTGCTAATCTGATCGTCTCTCGACGATAAAAGGCGTCTAAGCCCAGCAATGTCTCAGCCAGGATCATGGCGATGCAGCTTTTGCCCTCCTTCAAGCCTCGGGCAACCTCAATCAACCGGACACTAGGCCCTCCGGAACCGGAGACGAACAGAAAATGAGATAGCATGCATAGACAGAGGGCGTGTCGCCGAAAGCCTTGCCAGTGATGGTCGCCGCGATCACCAGTTTCAGAAAAACGACAAACCAAGCTCGGAACATCTAATGTCCCGTCACAAATCAGAGAACGAGCATCGAGCATTGAGAGCCCACACATTTGTCCTAAGGCTTGAGCATGGCCAAAACGAAGTTGGGGCAGGATCTCCTCATTGCGCCCAGATTCCATTAGAGCTTGGAAATCTTCAAAAGTGGGACACAGCTCTTGCCCACTAAAGCTAAAGACATGTGTTACCGGGTTCCAAAACCTTGCCGCGGCATGGAGGAATGGAAAATGCAGCGGGGTACGGCGCAAAGTGAATAGTGCGTTTATGTCGAAAGCCCGGAAATTCAGCTTTTCCGAGCCATCCAAGTTGTTAATCCAAGTTGTGAGATTTTGGGCAAGAAATTCTTCCATTTGGAGCAAATCAGTGTGGAAATGAAGAGAACCACGAAGTTGAGACCCTTTTGAAGAAGATAAGGTTGAGTGAAGGACAGATGTCAACATTCTGCTGGTGCTGACAGTTTAGTACCGACCAGCCAATTATAGTGCCGACTGGCCATCTATTTTGGCCGATGGAGCACCCTTTCGGCCGATGGCCATTCCCCAAGGCCGGTAGCCTTTCTGCTGGGCCGGTGGTTCTCTCCCTTGTTCTCTGAGCTGTTTATGCTAGGAATTTGGAAAATTCCACCGCTCCCAATACCCTCCAGTGATCAATTCTTATGAGGGCGCGCCCATTTGCTTATCGAGTTGTTGCGTATTTGCTTATCGAGTTGTATTTCACTCTCTTTAAGTCTTTGTAATGTTTATCAAGGTGTACTCGCATTTGGCTAGTTTGCTGAGTCCCTCTGTTTTGCTTATCGAGTTATAATTGGTTTACTACCTGATTATTACGATGCGATGCTTTGTTTTCAAAACGCAGTTTCAATTTCAGTCACATTGTTGTGTGATGCCTTGCGATGCGATGCATAGAACACGCAAATGTAACACCTTTTGAACAAATAGCTGTTTCATTTCCATCATATGTTTTGCAAAAAATACACGCTTTTGAGAAATAAAACCTGCCCGAGGCAGTGCAATGTGCTTAAACTCCTAGTAAAAAGGAAAGTAAAGCAGAAGAATAGCAGGGTAGCAGAGTGCTGGGTTTGACACCGGTAATCTCCCCCTTTCGGTCATCGTACCTTTTGCGCCCTTGTTCGGGTCAGTCATGTGATTTGGCACCTTCATCACTTAAGGCAGTGCAAGAAACTGCGCCTTCATAACATAAGTGGAGCTTCGAGTTGACCTCGTACCACAACTTTTGTGAGCGATGCTCGGGACATGCGAAGGACGTCCCTTCCCGTATCCTTTTATATCTTGTGAATTCTCTAAATCATTTCAATCATACTGAGTTGCAGTACGTTGCATTCCAACATCATGTTTACCATGATCAGTTTCAAGTTCCCTTTTATACACATTGCATTGTATGCGTGCTTTGCTTTACTGATATGTGTTCAAGTTCCCTTTTATACACATTGCATTGTATGCGTGCTTTGCTTTACTGATATGTGTTCAAGTTCCCTTTTATACACATTGCATTGTATGCGTGCTTTGCTTTACTGATATGTGTTCAAGTTCCCTTTTATACACATTGCATTGTATGCGTGCTTTGCTTTACTCACATGTGTTCAAGTTCTCTTTCCATACACATTGCGTGCATACGTGCATTGCTTTACTCACATGTGTTCAATCCTACTATCTTGCTGTACACATTGCATGCATTGTCACGCACTTTCGACTGCCTTGTCATGCATGTTGCTAACAACATTGTACCTGTTAAGTTTGTTTTCTTTGTAGGCACGATATTGTATGTACGGCTCATTTGAGGCCGGTGAAACCGGACGAGCCGCACAGGTATTGTATCCCCCACGTGAGACGTACAGAGAATTGTATAATTCTCTTACATCCTTTCTGCATTGTAGTGTAGTCTGTTGTATGCTAGCTTATAACTGTTGCATGTATGCTTCATTACAGCTTTCTTTGCATGGTTTTCAGTTCTGCTTGGCTTCTTGCATTTTGCCCCTGCCTTCGGGCGCATATCTTGTTGGTCTTGTATGTTTGTCCAAGTCTTCGGCCTTGTCAAAAATGGGTCGTCTCTGGGCTTTGACATTCACTCCCGTCATTGTTATGACTTTCGAGTTCTGTCAAAGAGGGGCAACTGTGGACACCCCATTTTTGACCGTCCTCAAGACCTGGACGTCACCGCTTGAATACTCGGTGATTATCCATGTTCGTGTTCGTTTGGAGTTCCCGAAGTTCTCGGCTACGCGCCTTGCCTCAGGACCTCCGAGCTTGACCGTTTTGTGTCTGGTTTTGCACCAAACACTTGTGCTTTGCCTTGGAGGGGCAGGGAATGCCTTGTAAGGCATCCCTACACACCACCGGCAGTGGCTAGAGGCCACCGGCTGGCTGGTGTTACCATCGGCACTATATTGTGCCGGTCGGCAGTAAATTTTGTCAAAATGACAATTTTGCCCTGCCGACTACTGTGCAGTTACTTTTTCAGATATTTTTAAGCAGCTGTATCGCACTGGCTTCCCCTCCATACACGTGTATGGAGGGATGGACCTCTTGTTTTGCTTAGTGGCTAAGCTTACAAGGTTGTCTCCTCTATAAGAGGAGGCCTTGTCTTCTTGGCTGAGGGTTGGCCATTGGAGAGAAAAAAACCACAGCTCATATATCTCTATACACTTCCTCTCTCTACATTTTCCATCTCTCTCATCCTTGTGTGTGTGTTTTGGGTCCAAATAGTGTGTTTTGCCTTACTTTTACACCATTACACACACTATTACACCTAGCTCCGAGATTGAGGGACTTGGAGGTTTGTTTGTGGTGGTTTTGGACTGGTTTTGATCATTAGAGGAGGGCTACACCACTTGTTCTTCAAGGAGTCTTCAAGGGTGAGCTAGTTACTTTAGTTTCCCCATTTTTGCAACTAGTTTTTACCTATCTTTCTTTGTGTTTTAGGCTTTGTGTATAACTGAAAAAAGTCTTATTTTCTCTTGCTTTTGAACTCTCATTAAGGTTGTTTTATGGTTTGAGTGCAAACTCACCCTTTTAAACCTTATTTTGGCCTATTTGGTTGCTTTTCTTTGAAGCCTTGTTTGCTTTGTTGTTTTTGTCTTCTCATCACTGAAAATCAGAGGGTTTTTAGTGTTGAAAGAAGTGTTTTGAAGTCTTGTATAGGGGAGGGACACCCCTCTTCCCTTTGTCCCTTTCTTGCCTTTGTCTTTGGCCAAAAGGGTAGCATGCATGAGTGGTTGCATTTGGCTTCATTTCAGAGTTTTTCTTGGTGTTTTGGAGTATGTTTAACCTCTGTCTTATAGTGGTTTTGTAGTCCTTAGCATGCTTTGTATACTTGCTTTGTAAATCCTCCATTTTACCTAGAAATGCGCCATGTGTTTAGCCTTACGGATCTTCATGTTTTGGCTTAGCTTCTTGAAGTTTTTAGTCATGATTCCTCATGTGTTAGGTCTGTTGGCCACTAATTTTGTCATATTTGGCATGATTAGTATAGTTGTTTTGTGTTTTGGCTTGTAAGCCTTAAGCATATTGACCTCTAACATGCTTAGTTTAGGTCATCCTCTTGATTTGGCATCATTTAGGATCCTATTTCGGCCCATAAATCATGTTTGTATGTTTGTATATGTAGCTTATCTCATGCTTTTAGGGTGTGCCCTTTTATGCCTAGGAATAGGCCTTATGCATGCTTATATGTTTAAAGCATTTTGGGGCTGCCATATCAAGGGATTTGGGTGTATTTTTTATGCTAGAACTCTGTTTTCATATGCCTAATATGTGCCATGAGTGGTCATGTTGGTGGCGGCGGAATACCCCTTGTCTATGCCTTGGTTTTAGGCCCATTTATTTGCATGCTTGCATGAGTATTGATCTACCTTTTTGGGCACATTTTGCCACTATTTTGGGGTGGTTTGAGGTCTGCCCTATTGTGATTAAGTCCACCATTGCACATTTATTTGTTGCTTGTTGCATGCTTGGTCATTGTAGTCTTGACATATGTTAGTCCTATCGCCTAAATTGCCCATGTTTGCATTGCATTTGCACTTTGCATGTTGCATTACATTTGGCATGTTGGCATTTTAGTATTAGGTTGCATCATGGAGCCATGTTTGCATAACATGCATTGCATTACTTGGTTTGGGGTGTCAAACCAAGTGTAAGGGTTGAGATGAGTTCATACTACAAGTGATGCAATTTGTCTCAACTCATGGTCACCAAGGCCCTTGACCAACACATGATAAGGTCTTAGTTTCATTTGTGTGTTTGCATGCATTTTTTTTTTTTTTTTTTACATTAAAATGCAATCTTGGTTCCTTAGGCTATCATGCACCAAGATGCATAATTGATGGCCCAAGAACCAAGGGTCATGCTCCCTTGAGTCCCAAACATGATTGGGAAGCATTGGCCATGCTTACATATGCCTAAAAATTCATGCCATGCATTGTCTGTCTGCTGTTGCTGTCCAACTGTCCTTTGCAGGAATTTTGTGCCGACCGGCAGTATATAGTGCCGACCGGCACTATATAGGTGGCCGATAACCCCATTGACAGCCGGTGGCTATTTTACATGGCTGGTGGACATTTCCTCCAGCCGGTGGTGTACAGAAGCATACAAGGAAGGCATCCTGAGACTTTGGCAATTTTTGGAGAGACAGGGCAGTAAAAACAGAGGCAGCAGTGCCATGGTGTGGGTTTTCCGGGCGAGTCGGATCCGAGCATGCATCATTCGCGTATCCCGAGGCAAGGCTGAGGCCCCTCTCTTTTTGTTATATATCTGAATTTAATTTGATAATTAGAAATTTCTGTAATAATTTAATTTATTCTGTATTCAGACTGTATTATTTCGGACTGTATTATTCTTTTGGTCCTTCCGTGTGAGGGCATATTTGTAATAAGTGTGCGTGGGTGTGTGCATGTCTTCCAACCCCACGTCTTTCTTCCCTTTTATTTACCTGCTTACGACGGTAGATTAGGGCACATTTATTTTAGCATACCTTATGCAATGCATGCGTGCATCCATGCATTTGTCTAAACATGCGCCGGGCTCAGTACATCATAAAAACTGCATTGTATTCTAAATTCCAACTTGAATACGTGCATCAAATAAGTGCATTTCACACGCCATCTTTAGGGTTAGCCGAGCCTACTCTAAATTGCATCTTCGCCTGTGTTGCATTAGCCATTTAACATGAACTAGGTCATGCATGTTTGCTAACTAGTTTCTTGTTTTGGCACGGAGTACGATGTAAGTATTTATGCTTTAGCATATCGCATGCGTGTGAATGTTGCCATGACAGTATGCTTACCATGCGGCTAAGTGCTTATATGAGATAAACTGTTTGAATGCCTGTGGGTGGAGGTTGGATTGCTTGAGTTGGGAAAACTCATTGAAATCCGCGTTTTAGCCTACTTGCAAGTAGCAAATTCCAAAGCATTTTCAAAATGAACGGATATGCAGTTTTGTTTCCAAATTAGGCGATCCAGTCTATACTTGTTTGCTGTGCGCATAACATAGTAATTCTAGGCTAATAATTGGAATAAGAGCATGTAATGTTTTCAGAATCGGATATCACGGTTAGTAATGGCTGGTCTTCGGACTGGGCGAAAGGGGGTGCTCATAGCTGACCTTCCCCGATCGTACCCAAGCTCCCGAGCCAAGACACTTTGGTTATGACGGACACGTGGCCTTCGGCACCGAGTCAGGGCTTCCTAAATTTCCCATTTTAAAATATTTAGGTGGAGACTCTGTATCTGGCAAAGCAGTCCATGTTTGGCACTACTTTTCAAAAAAATCTGTTTTCTCAAACAATTTGCCAGAGTTGGACTCTTTGGTTCAGTTTACGAACCGCAACACAAACAAAACAAGGGAGTCCGAACTGTAGAGTGAGGCCCCAAGGGCGCGTCTACACCACCCAAAATGGTGGGACCTCCCGACATGAGACGACGAGATAAGCGGAGCGAGTATCACAAAGACCACATCCATGATACTGATAGTTGTTATGCATTGAAGGATCACTCGGAGGAATTGGTACAAGATGGTCGGCTACAATAGTACGTTCAAAAAGGCAACTCAACCAAAGCAATAGCCTTAAGGCAGGATTCACCTCCACTCAGCGTGATCCACATGATATACAGCCTACCAGCAACATCCGCGGTGCATACGATTCAGTCGCATCCCGACCCTCAAAATCAACTCACCCCGGC